>JAAGKR010002216.1:45000-100665 GCA_011419295.1 Clarias macrocephalus
GATAGAATTAATAGGATCTTCTTAAGCAAAACATGTTTTAATATCTTGTTCTGCCAGGGCATCACTCTGTCAGTTTATAGACTACTGATTCATCATGAAGATAGAGAATTGTAATGGTCTAATTTAATATTTGAATCTTTTAAAATGGAATGCAAATGAAATCAATAAGCATATACAGCACAACACCAAGGTAATTTACTTTAATCTACACAGTGCAATGACCCAGATCACATATATTCATATGTGCATTACCTGAGGGGTGATCCTTTTGGTGTAGCGACACCATAACCTTTAGAGTCCAAATTCCCGCCCACCTTCATGGTATCACAGGGTTTGCGCTGTTCGATGTATTCATTCATGGTGGACTCCAGCAGGTAGGCATACTTTCCTTTAGACTTCCTAACTCTAAAAACGCCTTCATCAGTGGTCTTCACAAACACAGATGGGTCAGCCGACTTCATATAGGACCACATCTTTTCAAACACAGCAATCTTTGACCTCTGCAAAAAAAAAAATACGGTGTGACTAATACTAAAACGTATTTTCACATGTGGTATTACTGTAGTGACAGACGTGGTTTACATTTGTTACTTATATTGTCACTCCATCCCTATAATTACAATCAAAATAAGGGCCTACAAATTACAAAATGCAGCTTACATTACAGCGATACATAACAACGAAGGAAAAGGGCTATAATAAAGATGATGGCCCAGTGTTATCTCAGACATATTGCAGTACATCTACTTTTAGGATTTCAGGGTTTGCTGATCCATCGGAATTGCAATGCAATTCATTTGCTTACCCTAAAGAACTCTTTGGTTGAGCCACCATCCAGTGTACCATAAGCGATCTCCGTCTGCTTGGCCAAGTCTTCAGCACTCTCGATAGGGGAGACCATCCTCTCTACAGTGAGGAAGGCTGCCAGGTTAGCTGTGTAGGACGAAATGATGATGAGGGTGAAGAACCACCAGACACCACCCACGATCCGGCCCGAGAGAGATCTACAAATGAAACACGCACAAAACAAACATGCATATTTTAGTTTAAACCTTGTATCAAAATGTCACTTGTCAAAAGGTCACATAACTCATCATAGGCCATTTTCTGAGTTGAATAAAATAAGCATAGAGAGGAGTTGATGCCAAAATTGCATTATTTGGCTGTCAGAGCTAATATGTACAGTAACTACATCTTAGCTCTGAGATGTAGTTACTTAAATAAGTAGTTTATTACTTAAATAAGAGGCTTAAATACTGCTATGATAACTGGCTGTTATGTACTGTATGAGTTGTGAGTTGTGTGCATAGGGTGCGGTTTAACCAATAAAGATGTGTTTCATTTACTCTATATTAGATGTTGGCCTTAAACATCTCATATAAAAGCAATGAACTTGTCTGTTTAAGTCTGTTTTTCTTGTGTGATATTAGCTTGAGGATCAGATTACCAACACCTGGGAATTGACTTCTGTGTGAAAAGAAAAAGCTGTCAAATAAGGTTGCTTTATTTATTTTATTGCCAGATGTAGGGTGTTTTCATCACCATTAATAGGACTGAGAATTGTACCTTATTCACTGCCTGGCCAAAAATAGACACAAGTTTAGTTAGACTACATTTAGCTTTGATCATAGCATACATCTACCATGACATTATTTTAACAACCTTATGCACCCTCACTACGTTTACTTCTATCCTGAGATGCATACTTTTTTTTAATGATTGAAACACCCTACACAGTATGTACAAAGTCCTCAACAGCAGTGAGCGGTCTCCAAGTGATACGAACTCTAACCAGAAACGGCGCATGAATATGGACTGGCTCTGAATCATTTGGTGTGCAAAAGGGGTCAGCCATTCAGATAGGATAAGGTAATTCCAACTGAAATAATATCAATATGACAAGAGAGTTATTGATGATTGATCATGTATGTAAATAAAAGGAGATTTAATAATCTTTTAATTAAATTTTTGTTTTGCATGTTACATAAAAGTATTATATTATCACAAGTAAACATGGAGTGACTGTTGGATGGTCATGGTCATATTAACTCATAATTATGGCCATATTTATGTCCAATTTTGGTAATAAATGGTCGTTTTATTTCACACATTAGTTAAATCTTTTACTTGAATATTTTTATCTTTAAATAATAATTGCAAACAAAAGAAAAATCAATAAAATCAATGTGGTGGCATCATTCAGTGCAACTGGAATGGACTCTTTAAAGAAACAAAATCTTTAATGCATTTCTCCTTTTTCATTTTGGAGGTAATCAGGCTTTAATCAGGCTGACAAGCCTAGTTAATCATGAAACTTCAAAGCTGCGGTCAGGCAGCAGACAAAAAGGCTAAATGTGTCTGCTTGCTAAACAGACAGACTGAGACTGTGTCTGTCATCTAAGCAGCCAGACAAGCAGCCAACTCAAATAATGAGAGGTATATGCTACTGTCTAATATCATTTGTAGACATGGTATTACTTTAAACTATGACAGATACTTGCCGCAAAGCCAGATGAGAGACACCAGCTTAATAAAGTTGAGGAATGTTTAAAAGGTATTAGGCGTTAGGTGCTTATTAACTTCCATCTACTTAATTCTGACAAGATTTACCTTCAGAAAGCTTACATCTAGCTGGGACCACATGCAGCTAGATGTAAGCTTTCTGAAGGTATTTGCCATCCATGTGTTAATGTCATGAAGACATGCAGTAAGGCTACTAAGGAAAGAAAAGGGCTTAGTGGGCAGATCAGCCTGTGCATCATCAGTGAAAATGAATGTGATATTAGTGAAGGGATTTGGCAATACAGAGGAGGAAAATGATTAAAAGGAGTTGCACCAGTCCTTAGTTCTGTTAAGAGTAGTTGATAAGTTCCATGAATGGAGATTTCAAAGCTGTGAGCCAGTAGGAAGAAGATGGAGAATAGAGTCAGGCGCAAAGAGAAAGCCACAGGTGATCTTAGCTAAGTTGGTTTCTGTGTGGGGGACCTGATTGTGAGACTGGAGTTGAGACTCTTTCGAGAATTTTGGAGATGAATGATAAATTATACATAGGCCAACAGTTTTTCATGTTGCCAGGGTCCAAACCAGGATTTTTCAGTGTACTGTAGTTCTAACTACACAAAGAGGCACAAACTGTTCCTGAGGAAAGAGAAGCAGTGATCATTGAGGTTACAGGGGATGATATAAGGCAAGCAGGCTTTGACGAGACTTTTGAGGACAAAATTCACTTGTCAAGTAAAGGAACAAAAAAAATTGTTCTGCAATGTGATTTCCAGTTGGAAATCTGTAGTTACACAAAAGAATTATTGTTGACAGACTCAAGGCAGAGGCTAATGGTGGTATACTCTGTATAGTGCTACAGTGCCATTACATATTTAAGTGAGGCAGTAAAAACAAGACCAGGGTTTCTATTTTCGAGAAAGATCATTACAGGACCAGATAAAAGCAATTTGTAGATTCAAAGAAACCAAGGTCCAGTAGCTACAGTACGTAAGGTTATGTAAGAGAAGTCTATCTGCAGTTGCCATGTTTCTGCGAGTCCAATTTATGCTTCATGTTGAAGTTTTTTACTATAGTAAAGGCTTTGTTCATGACCAACTAAAATTGAACAAAGTCAGTTAATTAGCAAACTGTGGTCAGTCCATTAGTTAAAGTTTTTAAAATTCTGAGGGTCAACAGGACAAAAGTACCAGATAGTCTTTCTGCTATTGCTGTTATAAGATTCAGGGCCATTCAGGTTAGATGTGTTTCTGATAATGGAGAATATCTTGATGAGGCAGAAGCTTTCTCGGTGGCTCATTCTATGTGCGATGATGCTGTGATTAATGACAGCATTTTAAAAGCCATGAGTATTCAACTAAAAAAGATATATTGTATCATAAATTAAATAAAAACAAACAGTGGTAGTCAAAAACGGCAGCATTTACGGACTCGTTCAAATCTGACGGGTTCATGGGCATGGAGTTTCCTGTTTAACTTAGATGTTCTTAGATTTGTTGGTTGTGGAGGGACAGAATTCTTTTTGCCCCAGAGTGCACTCAAGTCTTTGTTTTCTCCTTTAAGTTATGCGGGTCCTGCTTGCACTCTGTACAAAATGTACACTGACCTTATTCATTATGTGCTAGAGAGCATTATTAATGTTCTCTCTCTCTCTCTTTCTCCATCTTTCCCTCTAGAACATACCCTCTGGACCTGTGTGACCCATCCTGATGCCCTACTTCTGGTTGAAGTTCTCATTATTAAAGCCTTGTTCAGACTGATTGGTGTTTGGCATATCCAGCTTCAGATTGGATACCTTAAGATGGGTCTCAGTCTGGACGCACTCCCTAAGAAAATCATGTGTCAAACTCCACTTCTTTCTCGCAACCTGATGCAGAAGTTCAATTCACATGATCAAATGGTATGGAACATTGATCCTGGTGAAAACCCATTGAAAAACAAGCGGGGAGATGATGAAAGAAAATATGGAATTAAAAAATATTTATTTCCATGGATAAAATTAATTTGCTTTAGTCAATTGTCCATGTGGCTAAATTAATAATGTTTTCAGAATCGCAACCTTAACCAAAGTATGTAAATGGAGAACAGAATAGTCCATGAACAGAGGACAAGGTGAAATGTCTGAAAGTACTTTGGAAGGTTGCATCAGTACAAGCAAACCTAGAGAGAATATACAGAAACAGGGCGATATATTAGGAAATAACAGACGCCCCTGGCATCGTTAACACAGACACCAACGCAAAATATTTGAGCTGCAGCTCTGAACAGAGCCAAACCCATTCAGATTACTTTTAAATAACAGTGTGGACAGTCAGTTTCAAGTGTCATCAGACAAAATGAAACAAATCAGATTTGACTGCCGTCTGAGCAATGACTTAGAGACCACTCTTCGAACCCTATACGCACTGTATGGTCTGCTTAAAGATGCATGTGACTACTGAGAAGAGCTCTACTAGAGAGCCATGAACATGGTTTTAGACTCTGCATTTCAGTTTGGCTATGATGATATAAAATTGCAATTGCTCTCATGGTTTTAGGACTGGAATTGAAGATACCACTGAACAGTTGGTATGAAGCTGGCATCAGGACGCCAGATTAGCCTTTATACAGCGCACATGGAGCATGGGGGAAACTTGAAAGGGTTGAGGCTTATACCTCTAACTTTCCGATCAGTAACCCAGTTTCTTAACTGTTTGAGACACCACTGCCACCAATGCCAGTGTGAAACAAAACATAACCACTTGATAGCACAGAAATATAGCACAGTGGTAAGAAAACATTTGGCTCCTTCCAGTAAAAGTGTGCCCCAGCAAATCATTCAATCGGAATTCATTTAGCACAGGTTTTCGCTGGATGCTTTTCCTCACTTAACCCTCCCCATTTTATCTAGGCTTGGGACCTTTTGTCTGGGGTCTGAGTGCCATGCACTCAATCCACTGCTGTTAACCCTGTTGACTAAGACTAACTACTATGCTGCAGTGTACAGTTCAGATCACATCAGCAGGCTTGCCGATGTCAATACAGTTAACATAACTGTTATGTTGACAATAAGTCAACATAAGGGGAGGAGGTGAAACATATTGCAGAATGGGGTAGAGACAACAATCCATATTTATATGTTGATTATTCTAAACCTTTAGAGAAGTTGAGTATATCACTCACCACTGTTTATGAATAGAACAACGGTGGAAAGTCAAATGCTACAGGTTTCTGAGTGTACACAAGGAAGAAGAAAACCAAGCAGTGCTATGAAGACAGCCAACCTGACTCCTCATATTCACACCACCTTCGGAGTGAAGAGGGCAAAATAAAGCATCCTCTCATGGGAAGAGCATAGTCTCTGACTGCAAGATTGCAAGTGAATATTGAGAACAAGAACCATGGGATCTCTCTATCCACAATCATCCCCTATACAGTAACTGCTACATCCACAAAGACAGGAGCATTGCAGATGACCCCTCTCATGGACTCTTTACCCTCCTGCTATGTATCAGAAGATGCTGCAGCATCTGTGCCTCCACAATAACCAGACTCACCTGGAGTATTCAAGCACCTAACACAAATACAACTACTGTCCCACTGTACTCCTGCCCTTTACAAAGCTGAAAGATCAAAATATTAAAAATACTGTATATATTGCTGCCAATATCACTGCTACATTTAATGCTCCACATTTACTAATGACTGAGCAACAGCTTTCTCACACTACATTGTTCTGTTGTCCTGTGCATTCATTGCTCTATGTATTTACTGTCCTGCACTTATCTCACACTTTTGTCCATTTTTTTTTACTTTATGTAGTATCACTTTATGTAGTATATACAAGTTATACTATCTGAGCTAATTTTAATCTGTTCTGAGAGAAAACAATGAGCTTTAAAAAGAGTCAACTAGTCTAATAGCTACTAGCCTAATAGCTAGCTCCAGCCAATAGCAAACAACAAGTAAATATTGCAGCAAACAAACATATACATCCCGTTTAATGTCATGTTGGTTACCATATGTTTATTAATGGTAAATAGCTAGATATTTCTAGAAAATATATTTTTAAATATTTGTTGCTTTTTAAATTGTTATTTTACAGTTTAATAATGTTAATAGCTTCTTACTAAGACTGGTTTTTAAAATTTTATTTTGGGTAAAATGTCTGTGAAAATGTCACAGTTGGTTTTCCTAAATGTCATAGTGTAGGGAGACATTACTTAGACATCCCCTTTGCTCCTGTAATTCAACAACCTGCTCTTCTTTTAAACCCCATATGTTGCCATTGCCATTACTGTTCATAGCTGTCCCTTGACTTTGGGGTAATCACAAGCCGTCCTCCTATTAGTATATTTTAGACCAATCTTGCAGCAGTAGTTAGCACTCAATCTTAGTGTATTGCCAAAAAAAATCTTCGGACACTGCAAGTCATCTGCTGCCTTTGTTTGCACCAAATCAGGTACAAGTGACAACATTACATTTATATGTTCTAAAAACCACCACCTTCAACGCATGCCCAAAGATTATTCCTTGTGAGGGTCAATAGTGTTTGTGGCAGTAAAAAATGAATCAGCTTAAATTTAACCAAACAGCTTTAATGTAGTTGCCTAATTTGCATTAATACCAGTTAACTACCAGCAGCGGATTGTCCATAGGGGCAGGTTGGGCAGAATCCCTAATTTATTATCAGCTGTTCAAGAAGTATTAATTTTCATCAAATCTTTCTTCAAAACTATATATTAAGGTACTGTATACTACATGAACTGAAAAGTAAATGGGGATTATGAAGAAGATGACATTTGTAAATCAGAAATATGTGTGATTTTTATTCCCACATAAAGGCTGAGAAAAAAAAAAAAATCTAATCATCATCTAATCTAATCTAAAACATCTAAATATGACCCAAAGACTGCAAACATCACTCAAAGTACAGATTCCAAATCCTGGTCCTGGTGAGTGATGTCTCCCGCACAGTTTAGTCTGTTATATATGACCATTAGTTTTGACGATCTGATCTGATTTATGTACTTTAAAAGGACAGGTGGATTGACCTCAATTGGCTTAATTATTAAAAAAAATATTTGTACTGTAAATTTAATTATGCAGTATATTGGCATTATTAGTCACTAGTCTACACTTCATTGCCCAAAAATATACATTGAAAATATATTTTTAGTGATTTTTTTAAAAACTTCAGATCCTCTGAAGGTAGGGTGGTGAACATCTTCTGGTCTCTCTATAGATGCTCACTCACTCTTTTCTCTGCTCTTTTCTCTGCTCAGGAAGCCTGGAGCCTATCCCAGGGGACTCGGGGCATAAGGAAGGGGGTGCCAGTCCAACTCAGGGCACACAGACACATGCAAACATGCAAACTCCATACACACCATCCCAAGGCAGGAATTTCACAGAGGCTCAATGGAGTTTGATTCTGGGCCATTCAAGGACATTCATAAACATGCCCCAAAGCCATTCCAGTGGTGTCTTGACTCTATGCTTAGAGTCGTTGTCTTGCTGAAAGCTGTTCTGTTGCCCCAGTCTGAGTTTGAGTGTGCACTGGATGAGGTTTTCTTTAAGTATGTTCCTGTATTTGGCATACATCCATCCCTCAATTGTTGCCAGTCTCTCTGTCTCTGCCACTGAGAAACACCCCCACAGTATGATGCTGCCACCACTGCATTTCAGAATAGGGATGGTATTAATCAAGTGATCTTCATTTCCTGATTTTCACCAGACATGCTTGCTGTTGCCCATCTATTTTGATGCTCCTTTAGAACAGTTCAAGGTTGTGTCAAGCTTCTCCCATTTCAAAATTACTGAGGCCCCCGTGTTTTTGCAAACACTCAAAGCCTTAGAAATTGTTTAGTAATTGTTTTGGATCTATGCCTTGCCACAATGTGATCATGGAGAAACACAGACAATTCATTGGCAATTATATCCATTAAAAATCAAACCAACAATACAATAATGTGTGCAATATCTAAAAAGGTCTAAATACAGTATATTTAAATATTTCTGAATCCACAGTAACAGTAGTCTAATGTCAAACCAAAGACAAGTTTAAAGTGAGAATCTGTCATTTAAAATTCTTATGTTTTATGTGAACGTCTTCATGCATACATAGGACTTAATTTTGCTCAAATTTCGTTCATCTTAATATGGTCACAAAAAAGAATCTTGATTCTTAAGTAGTTATGTCAGAGTTCAAAATACAAATGTGTGCAATATCAGGAAATTATTATATCATTAAGTATTTTATTCACTGTATCCAGCAACATAATTCATAATGTATATCATTTGAATAATTCTCACAACAATACATTTTTGACAAGATCACACAATTTATAATGAATCCCTGAAGCCAAGTATCTCTAATTTCAGTATGTTTCCAATATATGTAATAATCATATGCATATTAATTCCTTGGGATTAATTAGGAGTGTTTAGCTTGACACATTGCATGTTGTGAAAAAAAGAAGCCAATCAAAAATAAATCACTGCTTTGTGCCTAAATCCCCAGGGAGCTTTTTCAACATCAAGTGCATCTGCAATGTATATAAATATTTGTGTGCATATGTGCCAACATTAAGCATGTTTGCCAAAATGTCAGGGTTTATCAACCTCAGGCGAGCAGTCAAGTATAACAAAAACAGAAAGGAAGCCAAAAGGTTACTGGCAGAAAAAGGAGAGTGGTTGATAAATGCAAAAACAATGACAAACAAAATCCCCTTAAGCAGTGAAAGATTAAATGAGTGTGAAGATGACATGGTGAAAAACAAAGGGAGGAGCAGAAATCAAAGTTGCTGCAAGTACATCAACTTTCAAAGAGCTACAGGAAAAAAAAAAAAACCTTGTCTAATTCAATATCACACAGGCAATTCAGATAGTATACACCCATCAGCTGTAACACTAACACCAACATTCATCACAACTCATTCACAAAACTGGTGGCAGGATCATGTGCACTCAAGGCATTCATGCTGGTAGGGACCAAAGGCCAGAATGTCTGGTCCGATCCCACAGAAAAGCCAATGTAGAACAAATCACAGAAAAAGGCGATGCTGGACATGATAGATGCACATGGCCCAGCAGGCAAAAAGCCCAAGGCTGCCGACCCGGCCTCCAAACTTCCCACATCTCAATGCGATCAAGGACCCATGGGATGCGCCGGACAAAGAAGTCTCCTATCCGCAACCCACAGCACCCAAAGGAGCCTCTGCTAATGTCTCTGCTAGTGCCAGACACCACAATTAAAAAAATACTAAGGTTTACTTGTATAATAAACATGCAATGTTGGAATAAAGAAATGAATGACAAACTGGGTAGAGGAAACATTATTTAGGTTCATAATATTTCAAACATTAACATTTAACAAAGATTAAATTCAAATCTCTCGAATGGTAAACTCCTTGCAGCAGCAAATCATATCGTAAGCCCTGTCTGCTCCTATAGTGGTGACTATGTCTGTCATCTCATTTTCAACTTGTCTAGTACAACTGGCTAGCACGTGCTTCGGCATAATGTCTTTCTTGTATTTTTAATGCTCACAGAGTGACTGAGGTAGTTATGGTTACTTACAGATGTCCAATGGTCTCCAGTAAGTTCAATTAAAGTAGCTTCTGCCAACTCCCTCACTTCCATAACCTTATTCAGTGGCTAACATTTAATTTATTGTAAAAATAGTTCCCTTTAAAGGCAGCTCCAGCAGACTTTTTTTGAAAATCAAAATTTCCATCTAGAAGCTTTATAATGAAACTTGCTGTTCAGTAAGTAATGGTTCCTCAGTCATCTTATTATCCGTGTTATCCATGTGTCATTATCACACACAATCAGGCGATTACGGAAAGCTATTAGGGTCAAAAGTGGTCATATGACTACTTTTGTGTAAAAAAACAAAAAACGATACAGCTCACCTGAATCACATACGCATTCTGTTTTTTTACACAAAAGTAATCTTATTCATTTTGATAGACCTTAATTGTAAATTCCAAAATCCCAAATTATGTCTTCTGAATTTAGTACATTCCTGAAATTTTTTTCACTGTTAAAAAACCCACGTCATAATTCTGCACAATGCTGCTAGAGAATCAAAACAACAATGGCACACCTGGTTGAAAAAAATTGAAGTGTGCCTTCTTCATGACTTCGCCAGCCCATTCAGCTCATGAAATAGTGAATCTTGCATGCAACTTGGGGTACGAAACTCTGTCCTCTACTCCCCCAACCTCACACGCAGTGACTTCTTCTACTTCACACACTGTATATATATACTGTAGATGTATGTATATAAACCACATATGTAATACTGAGAGGATCCTGCAGCTGCTCTGTATACTCTCTGCTGGACGGTGTATTGGGTTGATTGTCACAGCATAAGCCAGACTCTGTTTAGACCCAAGCAACAGCTGTGTGTAAATGAGAACCCCTGTCCACACACGCTACATCAGGTTCCCTCAATAAGCCACCACTGTTACTTTATTATTCCTGTCCTCGTCCTTTATGTAACTGATTTGTGCCTTTGGCTTCTCTCCTGCAGCACTCGTGGCTTCTCTTCTAAGAAAACTATAAATTTTTTGAAGATGGAATTAAAAAGACAAACAAGAAATCACATAATTATCAACATCCCAGAATCACGTATCTGAAAATATTATATAACTTTTAGTATTATATATATTGCTTTTCATGGTAACAGCAATTTACACACTTTTTATTAGTCTTCAA
This sequence comes from Clarias macrocephalus, assembly GCA_011419295.1. Taxonomy (NCBI): domain Eukaryota; kingdom Metazoa; phylum Chordata; class Actinopteri; order Siluriformes; family Clariidae; genus Clarias; species Clarias macrocephalus. The sequence continues at coordinate 56,200 of JAAGKR010002216.1, forward strand.
TAACTTGTGTACTGTTTATTTGTTGTTAAAATTGCATGCACTGTGTACTAAAATGAAATTCTCTTCTTTAGTTTGTCCCAAGTACAAGATAACTTTTGCCATCAACCATAATTTTGTATGTAACTTACAGTACTGTCGGACACATTTAATTAATATGAAATATTATGCTGAATAATACAGTACTCTGACACAGATATCCAATTGTATTATATAACTAATTATCATATGACAATTATAACCCTTATCACCAATCCATTAACCTTCCTGCTGTATTCTCACCTGATTCCTAAGTGACTCTAATACACGTTTTCATATATTTATCATACTGCATCCACCCACGCTGTATCTCTAGTACATAAAGACCACATTAATGATAATATTCAGTGTCTGCAAAAGTGACAAACGGTTTGAACTCATCCTATTTAACCTATGACCAAGACAGAAAAAGCCCCCTCAACTCAGGGAACGTCTAAGGGTCTTCTCAACTCTAAGTCTGGCAAGTGACATCGAATCAACATGGATGCACACAGCATTAGTAGTAAACAAAACATCACCTCTGAAACCAAGTTTGACCTAAGGGTCGCTCTGGTTTTAAAATCAGAACTCTGAGATGCTCTGATGCGATTCCCCACAGCGTAGCAACAAAGCACCAAGGGCAGAGCTAAGGTGAAATACTCAAGCTGTACATGAAGCCACGGGAAAGCCAATTACTTAAAAATAGCTCTATGGTGCATTACAAGGGTCTACAGATCCCTACAGAGAGACCAGTGATAACCACCACCAAGCGCTACAAGTGGTATTATATTTCAGTGCTGCGGGAGGGAGATACATGTCAATATTTACAGTAACATTAAATTTAATCATTTTTATATTCATAAGAACGCTCAAAGAGAATGGCGGGAGGGCCCTTATAATTCGTGTACGCGCAGAACAATGCCGTTATTTTCAGAATTTCACTCCAACCTTGGTGAAAAGTTGACAGCTCTGTATCACAGTGGCAAAGTGCTTAGCACTGTCACCTTGCTCCTCCAGGGTCCGGGTTTGATTCCTGCCTCGGATTCTGTGTGCATGGAGTTTGAATGTTCTCCCTATGCTTGGCTGGTTTCCTCCGACAATTCACGAATGCAGATTAAGCTAATTGGCGGTCCCAAATTGCTCGTACGTTGATCAATCAATCATCACAGCTTAATCATAGACAGCTATACACAGTTTGCTATTCTGAGAAGGGAATATTCACCACTTTTCACAGCTGGCTAGCAGTTGCTAACAAAAGACGAATGCTTGAGTCCACAAAAGTTGAAATTAATACTGATATAAGTGAAATGACATAGTTTTGAACCTAGAATTGTACGTCTCAATGCAAGATCTGTCCTTTAATATCCTTGTATAAGATCTGAAAAATGTATTTTGCACACGTGCATGCCAGACGCACACACATACACACGCACACAGTGGGGCTGATAATGGTACTCAGTCAGCAGTGCTCTCACACTGTGCCACTCCAGAGGAAATACCTGTGTCTTCCTGTGTTGCCATGGCAGCAGCAGCGCTGATCAGCAGTGAGGAGGGGTTTGGGGACCCTCAGCTGCTTTCAACCATGGAAAACCAGAGAAAATCAATTTCTCTAAAAGACCATTGTGGTCTTCTGAGCGGTCTTGAATCGCTGTACTGCTGATACTCTCCTCATGTAAATCCTGATCCCATAGCTTGTTAATACACAATCTCTCACATACACTACTGTGAGAATTAGCTGTACTGCTGTGGCAATGCAGTTGTTTGAAATAGTGATGAGAATGCTAGTGTGGGGAAGTCTGGTTAACAAGCTTTTCAGTAGAGGTCTTCAATCTTAGGTCTGTTATTACACTAAGGCCTGATAATAGGCCTCATTTATCAACATTAAAGTATGGCATTGCTATCATCTTTACCTGTACCTGCTCAAAATACAGATTGTTTTTCATATCCAAGTTTTAACATGGAAATTGGCATTTCCTAAAAGATATTTAGTTTGTTTTCATAATTTTAATGTTCTCACTTCCACTACTGTCACGAGTGAACCAGATTCCTGTAGAGCCTTCTGATAAGCTTTCTGTCTATCTTGCTCCTAGCCACCAGTAGCAGATCCTTTAAGTCCTGTAAATTGTGAGGTAGGGCCTCCATGGAGCAGACTTGTTTTTCCAGCACATCCCACAGATGCTTGATTGGATGGGGTTCTAGAGAAGATGGCCAAGTCAACACCTCAAACTCGTTGTTTCATTCCTCAAACCATTCTTGAGCCTTTTTTTTGCAGTGTGGCAGAGAGCATTATCCTGCCCAAAGAGTCTACTGCCATTAGGGAATACTGTTTCCATGAAGGAGTTTACTTGGTCAGCAACAATGTTTAGGTAGATTGTATGTGTCAAAGTAATATCACCAGGAGTTAAAGGACCCAAGGTTTTGCAGGAGAAAATTAACCAAAGCATCACAATGCCTCCACCATCTTGCCTTCTTCCTATAGTGCATCCTGGTGCCATTTCTGACACACATGCACCCGGTCATCCACATGATGTAAAAGAAAATGTGGTTGATCAGACAAGACAATCTTCTTCCATTGCTCTGCATTTCAGTTCTTATGCTTACATGACCTTTTTAGGTGCTTTTGGCAGTAGACATGAGTCAACATGGGCACCCCGCCTGGTCTACTACCAGGCAGTCCCATTCGCAAGTTACTGCGAATCTGTTCCGAAGAAGTGTTAAACTTAATCAGCAATTTAAACTACAGTAACTCTTCTATTGGAAGGGACTGCAAAGGCCAACCTTCTCTGCCTGCTCTTGACTCTGTTAAAAGTTCACTGGTTTTCCTTCCTTGGATCACTTTTGATATCTCCTGACCACTGCAGTCTGGGAAGATCCAACAAGAGCTGCAGGTTTGGAGATGTTCTGACCCAGTTTACAGAGAAAAAGATCTTACACCTTATTAAAAGAAAAAACGTATGTCCACTGTCACTTACAACGCAAAATCTTGCATTGGCTTCTTTTTGGTTCAAAAGTTTAGTAAAGTCTTTGTGAAAAAGGAGCAGCACTATGACAACAGAGCCGTAGAGGATCCGCAGGAGGTTTGTCTCTCCAAATCTTTTCAGTAGACAGGATTGTTATGGATGTGTCATATCCAAGAAATTATAAGAGTTTAGCTTTTTTAACTGTTGGTGGCAGGAGAAGCGTAGCACCACATTCTCCTACTCCATAATTCCTTTATACTTCAAACAGAAAAATTGCAGTCCACTGAAAATGTTAATGAAAGGCTGTTGTTCGATACCACCAATGGACAACCTCCAGTTCTGAAAAATAAAGCCAATTTAAAAGTGCCAAATCATGCAGTTCCTCAAATGTCCACTGAGAGCTGGCTAAAAAGGACTCAATGGGTAAAAAAGTGAGTGACATTTTATGTAACTCATCAGTTAAAATATATTTACCCATAAAATTCCTCCTTTAAACATAAAGGAGAAATTGAAATTTTGGAGAAAATGGCCAGTGGGACTCTCTCCCCTGCTTACTTACTTTGTCAGCTATGGCCAAGCAACTCAGTGGATGAGACTAATGTGTTTTGGGCACTCAATGAACAATTTTAGTATTTAGAAAATCTATACCTACTGTACAAAGAAAACTCCAATAGTAGGTGTAATGGTCAACATTTGTTGCATTTATATGGATCCTTCCTATTAATGGATAAGTTTCCATTAATAATCTGAATACTAGCCCAATCAGGGAAAAAATGCCTCATTTATCCACCTCGGAGGATTAATCAGAATACATTTTCATCAAATTTAGGGGGTGGTGTAACCTAAAATAAAAACATTAGCAATGCACATGATTGATCCAATAATTTTCTCTTGCTGGATATAAATATATTCTTTTTGCACATGATTGCCCCATGGGGGAGTAACATTGGGTGAACTGTAAAGGTTTTCTTGCACTCTCCTACTGTTTAAAATGTGCTTGAGATTGCTGCTTAATTAGAAAGAACAGCAGAAATATGAATATTATTTCCATTACACAATACCCATCTTGGTCGTTTTGTTCGAATGAATGTATTAAATCCGAAAAAACAAAACAAAAAAAAACCTTTTTTTCCCTTTTCCCTCTTATATTTCCAGCAGCTGAAATGCTGCATGGTGGGTAAAGCCACATCACGCATGTAAAAAAGTTAATGAAATGCTTTGTGTATGTAAACGCACATCTTATCAGATCATTCTGTATGTAAACAGTTAAACTGAACTCCTACAGAATAATTTCAATAATTCGGTTTTCCACTAATATGTCTCCGGGCATTAAGGTCATGTAGCTTGCTGAGATGCAGTTTTGTGAACATCAGTTCTGTTTCTTAAGGCAGATGAGGCTTTCTTCAGGCAACCCTTCCACATACACATACTTGTTCAGTCTTCTTCAAATTGTGCTGCCATGGACATTCAACATGCTCAGTGAGGCCTGTAAGGTGTGAGATGTAGAGCTCGGGTTTTGTTGTATTTCTCTAAGCCTGGGATAAATAATGCTGGGATGTCCACTCCTGGAAAGATTGGCAACTGTCTTGAATGCTCTCCACTTGTGAATAACTTTTCTCACGTGAGAACAATGAACTCCAAATTGTTTGGAAATAGTTTTATAACCCATTCGAAAATCGATGTGTGGCAGTAATTGCTTCCCTAAGACCATTGCTTATGTCTTTTCCTTTCTGGCATTGTGTTAACACACACCTGAATGCTACAGAAGAGCAAACTGCTGAAACTTCTGCTTTTATAGAAGTATGCACTCCTGCTGATGATCAATTAATCAAGGGCTGATGATAAGCGGCACATGGCTGCAACTTACCCTCTTAAATTCTGTAGAAGTAGTAACGGGTATATTTTCTTTTTGGCTTTTTTTGTTTGTTAAATAATTAATTTATCAGTATAAAAAATTATATTTTGTTGTTCATCTGTGGTTTTGTTTGCCTAATACCAAGACTCACTATGATCGGATGGTTTTTATTATGTTTTCAAACAAAAACACATCGAATTAAAAGAGTGGGTACTAAACCTTGACCATGTGTACAGTATAGTCTATAATTCCATTCTGTACTCTAAAACATGGCTTAAAATATGTAGAGCATTAGTAGGGATACACCATGTGCCTGAAATGTAAAAATAAATAAAAAAATTCTTAAAGGTGAGCTGAAAATGGATGGTGATTCATAGGTCTATTGAAGGGTAATAGAATCAGCACTAGATTAAGAAATTTTGTCTCCCTTGCCTAGGGAAAATTAGTGGCTCACTAAGAGCCCCGTCACACTGACGAAGACCATGAAGTTTCCACTGCGACATTAAAATACTGGCGGGAAAGGGGACAAAATGTAAAAATTTTATAAAGTTCACACTACTTCCTAGCCATGTCTCTGTCAGGTTTTCAATCTGTCCATCATGTATTTTTTTTTGGAGCTTATCCAAGGGAAATTAGGGCACAAGGCAGTGCACATACTACGGGCAATTCGGAAACGTCTTGTGGAGTATGCGTTGGCAATCTACTGTAGCAAGCACAGAGAGAATATGCAAACTCTATGCACACAGACCAGAAGTGCGATTTGCACCGCCAGCCCTAGAAGTGCACAGCGACAGTGCTAACCACCAAGCCACCGTGCTACAGCAAATAATATCAAATGTTTCAAGAAAAATATACCCAAATACTCACTAAATTTGAAATTCACACCAATATACCCACTACAATTTACTGTACGCCACCATTTAATGACTTCTTTTTACTCCAATTGATGCCAGGCACCAAGATACTGCTTATATACTGTAGTCTAATACAGATGCAGTTTTGTGAACATTGGCAACCTTAAACACTCAAACAGTCATTTGCACTCATTTCCCACAGAAAAGAAATCACTGGGAGCCACAAAAACATTTTGACATTTAACATCAAGATAACACTGCATATATTGTTCTTTACCTTTATGTTTAAAAACGATAGTGTGTTGCAATTTATGAAATCTATGAACTGCTACAGAGAAAACTTTATTTTATTTCTGCTTGCAACGAAAAACATTTTTAACTCAAAAAAAAAAAAAAAAAAGACACTGGGTTGAAGGTTACTTTCGAATAAAATACTCAATGTCTATTTGAGTCCTCCTCGTATTTAGGAAATAAAAAGCACAGCTTAAATTATCCACCTGCAGCAAACAAAGAATGACGTCTGCTTCTGTGTGCCGTCATCCTTTTATCATGTGTACTGGAGCGTGCAGTCAGCGGTCAACTCATATTTTCTCATATTTTGAGCAACAAAAAATTAAACGCATTTTTTTTCATGTTTTATCTTCACTATAATCTTTACATTTAGAATTACTGTACATTAAAACAACTAACAAACGAAAATAAATTTCATTTAAATTAAATAGTCATTATTTATTTTCCATGATAGAGGGAGCCGCAGCAGAGGGATGAAAGAGCCACATGCGGCTCCGGGGCTGCGGATTGCCGACCCCTGCTCTATATGATTAGCAATGATCAGAACAATAATAAGCAGAAATAAATACATTTGAGAAGGTTCTGAATTGTGAGTTGACTAAGTGAGAAAGGGTGACAAAATACATAATTTATCCCTTAATTACTTTCACTGCTGAGCTGTAAAATTGTTGCACAGGCTGTTAGGTTTGTACTGTAAGTGTCCATAATGATTTACTTTTCCAGTGGTGGTGCTTAGGAGTGTAAATTGTGGTTAGATGTTGCGAGAGAAAGTAGAATGCATGCACACAAACAAGTAGATTCTTTATATTTAAAGCTCATCAATGTCAGTTTTTGCCGGCTTTTGCTTTTGAGGCACTGCAGAATATGGAAAAACACCAGCTAGAGCTAACATGGAAATAGCAACAATGTGATGAGAGGAAGACATGCTTCACTGGCAGCTCAGGGTTCAGCATCTTTACAAGAGAAAAAGCTTGCAGCAAGAAGATATACCTGAAGGATATACCTACTTGTGTTTTAGAAGACAGGCAGGGGATTTAGATAAGGGCAGATCTGAGTATGAAGTAGTGCATGAAATGGGGCTGATTATAATTAATGGAAGAGCTGAGCTGTACAACAAGGTCTAAAAAAAGAGAAGCAAAAATAAAAAGAAGTCAGAGAAAATAGAGAATAGGTGTCTGTAACCACAAAGGTAGGTTTGCAACAGCAGTTTGAGTGTGCAGTCTGGGATTCTGGTAAAGGAGGATGCAATATGTGTGGTGAGATAAGGGGAAAAGGAGAGGCTGCCATGCATTTGGTCTGATGGGGAGGGGGCTAGGACTGACAGCCCTGACATTTGAGCATCTCTGACGGTAAACAGAGCTTTTGGAGAGAATAAATAGCACCTGGCAAGGGCAGATGCCAGACCAAGTGTTACCACTGCACTGTAGCCCTTGCCTAACAGCCTATGAAACTTATGAAGAAAGAAACTCCATATGCTTAATCCAGAACTTCAGTAATCTTGCCAGGTGATGCTGTCACAACAGCAGACTGTCAGCCACAACACACGCATTGCTGACACACTGTACCAAAAAGCATAATGAACACACAATTGTTGGTTCACCTTGCTGGTAGAAGGCTCACAATATGGAAAAACAACAACAGTGTAATTAAAGTCCTTCTCGCCCCCGCCATGACTGCTGACATTTCAGTTCCAATAGCAAGACAAAACAATCAATTCCTATCGCAGCTCTGAGATTCCTCCAAGAGGAGAGGCATATATTGGCTACTTCTCCTTTGTGCCAAGATGTACTGATATAAATGTCAAACTCCTTGAAGCTGATATAGAGTGAGGCATGTGCGAAATAAAGGGAACATTAAATCAAAATTCCAATGATCAATTTTATCATCACCTTACATATTGATCATGTATCACTCTTGTAATTAGGCTGACACAACCAAAACCAAAAATCAATATTGCATTGATTAAACCACTGACTCGGGATCCACAGCTGAAGTGCCCTAAGGAAAAAATAAATAGCCAAGCAGCCCAAATATTAACTAGAGGCACTTAAAGGTTCCTCTGTTTGTGAGCCACTTTGGAAATCCCTTCTTGCCTAGTAATTTGCCTGCATGGTAAATTGGAAATCTGTAATTAACTATAAAATACAATGACCAATGATAATAAATCACCTTATATAGCACCATCTTATATAGCAAAATCGAGTTAGAACTATAGTTCTTCAGAGATCATGTTTTAAGGGCTTCCTAGTAAAGGCTAATAGGTTTTGGCCCTGGAATTCCTTTTTCATAGTCATGCTGCCACTGACACAACTCCCTTTGCTCTTCTAGAACCGTTCACTTCATGCTGCTAATTTTACCCGTGCTAATTAGATTTTTAATTGGTGACCTTTGAGGACCAGGAAACACTTCCATGCTCTGTACTGTATCTCATACAACACATCTTCAGCTTTAACTTTGAAATTCATAGCATGGCCCTGCGTAACCTATTGTACAGTAGGCTGTGTCTTCTTGACTACTAGTACTAGTTCCTACTAGCTTACCTACTGAAAGCCAAAACAATTCACTGGCAGCAAAGTCAATTCACAACTGAGATGACCAAACATATATGTTTAGTTTCATTATGCTTACACAAATGCTTACACATTATTTAACCCAAACAGCAAAGCATCATATGATTTTAGATGTTATTTTTCTTACTGCATGCACCACTTTACTCTCAATCAAATTCACACAGACTAGGCAAGTAAGTAATTACCAGAAACCTCATACCTGGGTGAGATGTCACAGCCTTGCTGCATGAAAGCTCCTAAAGAAAACCAGAGGCTGTTAAAGATGCCAAATTCATTGGATTGCTCCTGGTTCTGCTGGACCTGATTCTGGGCATTCTGGCCTGTTAAGGTTCCAGCCTGGTTGGTACTGGCCTCTCCGTTTTCCTCACAGTCATCAGCATGCCACTCATATGGGCTGAAGCGGCTGACCAGAAAGAGCACAACACTCACGCCAATGTAGGCAAACACGATACACATCCAAATCTCATATGCCAGTGGGTCAAGAAAAGAGAAGACTCCTGGTTTGGACTTGGTTGGTTTCTTGATCATAATTGAAATGCCCAGGCTCATGAAGGGCTTGGAGAAGTCAATGACTTCCTCTCTCACCAATGTGATGGTCAGTGGAGCCACTGCAACATCGGCTTTCTGGGGTAATAAGACAAAAAATGCAGGAGCTTAATATAAGGTGATTCTGAATTACAATAAAACTCTTGAGATTATGCCAACACCATTTTTATATAATATTTTTTTCAAAGAAAAAAAAAATGCAAAATGCATTACAGCACTGTTGTTATGGATAAGAATTTTATGCTTGCTGTAAAGTGATTTGTTGTTTTAGTGAACCATGACAAAAACCGTACAACAAAATTAAATTACATTTATTATTAAGAATATTCCCTACCAACTGTTCTATTGCTATGCAATTCAATCTGTTTATTAATATCTGGATCCGATCGATATAACAGACAAGGTGTAAGCATTGTATGGGCACAAAAGTTGGGTTTATTGGTTTAATCAGGGGAGATTCTAGAATCAGATCATTAGGGAGGCTTAGATTTTTTTGCTACCTCTATTAATACTAATTACTATTTTATTAAAATAATATTATTTTATTATTTTAGAATTTTGTTAAAATGTATTTGAATTATTACCAATATTAGTATTGCTAGCAAAAGAGCAAAAATTGCTAGAAAGTTTCGTGCTCAATTTTAAAGCCAAAAGTGATTTTCCTTATGCTTATATTTTCATCTGAAGTCTGAAAGGTGCACACAGATGCACACAGATACCCCTCTCTGTTTTCAACTAGAGAGAGCGCTGTGTGGTATCAAAACTAGACCATTCGCCAGCTCAGCTGTAGGAGCCAAGCAGGGATGTTGCGAGCTTATATACAACTGCTGTCATGTTAACCAGAGCTCACAACATGACAAGAGTAGGACTTTAATTAAGGTGTAAATTATTACTAGCTTCAAAATTTCCATTTGTAAAGTGTATTTAGTGTCAGTAAATAACTCATAAGTGATGAACATTAGTGTAAATATTAGCATGACCTTCAATATCATAAAATATTTTTATCTGTCAAGTAAAATTAACACTACAACAGTAGATGTACATACAGTAGGAAGCTTCTGCACCCCTAAAATGGGTCTAAAATCACCTGTGGATTTAACACCTGATGCTACAGTAATATATACAGACTTTAATTATTGGAAAGATGATCACAGGATTTTACAAAGGCCTAAAATGTGCCTCAGACAGAAATTCTATCTTAGTAGAAATTCTATATTAAAAATGATTATTTAATTACATTTAATTATCATATTAGCTGAGCTACAAATGCTTAAAAAGAGCCTTTCAATCCTTAAAAAATAAACCTAAAACATTTACTACAAAAAATGACATACAGTACAGTATGTACTCCTTCTATACAAAATGAAGCCTTACTAATAATGGTGTGCTTTAACCGTTTCTAAAGAACCGCAAGGTTTTTTAAAGGGACACAGTGATGCATAAAATACAATCAAAGAAAATGTAGGCTGTCAGGCTGTTTTCCTAAGAATACAGTATTAAAAACCTTCTCTAACCTTTCCTCCAGCTCACTCCTTTAAAACACTTTTAAAGGGAGACCATTCAACCGGGTCAATGCTATTGAAGAAATAATAATTTTTTTTTGGCCACATAATAAAATGACCCTGGCCATTACAGATATGTAATGGTCTTCTTAACACATAAATAATTACGTTGCTGAATATGAATTATTTAATGACCGTGAATAATAAAAAATAACCGCAATAATTTACTAGAAAGACAAGAACTCTTACTCCATAAACCAGTTCCCCAACCATCCCATTCCACATCTTTGTCTCTGAATCTCTGGCTCCATACTTTCCATCAGGCACAATCTTGAGTTTGTATATGTATCCCACATGCTTGGCTATTTCTGCTGCCAGTTCCACACAGTAACCTTCATACTTATCATTTCCTGACAACTTTTCATGATTCTTCTTTAACATCACATATGGAGATTCCTGCAATGGAGAAAAATGGGTATTAATGACATTATATCATAACAGCTCAAATCAGCCTGTTATATTATAAACCATATAGTATGTGGACACCTGACCATCACATCCATACTGTATGTGGGTCCTCAAAGTTGGAACCACACGATTTTCTAGGATGTTTAGGCCTTAAGCTTTCCTTAACTTGAACTAAGGGGTCCAAACATGCTCAATCATGACAATGCCCATGTATACAAACCTGGTTCATAACAGACCATAAAAAAAGACCCTTGAGATGAATTGACAGGCGTGTCAGAACTTTTCACCCAGCACCCAACCTCACTTATGATATTGCGGGTGAATGTACAAACCCCCATAACCATGCTTTGCAATCTACTCGAAGGCCTTCCTAAAAGAGTGTAGAATGAAGAACTGCAAATGAAGAACCAACTTTGAAAAGCAAATTTCAACAACCACATATGGGTGTAACGGACAAGTGTCCATATACTTTTGGCCATAGTGTATTTCAAACAGACCTACAATAACTTAGTCAGAAAGATGAGATTGTTAACCCTGATCAGTTAGTATCCAATAGCAAACATTTGAGAAGAAAATAAACTGTACATACGGCCATATATGGCCATAAGTCATGTGGACACAAGTGTAGTAAAAGTCATCTGTAAATATCGTTTTTATGCATTCATTCATTTGAAATTTCATCACAAGGCCTGTTTTGGCTTGAACTTCCCTCGTACATACAGTGTATGTACAGGAGACAGTTTGAGGCAGCAAAAATATCATTTGTGAGCATGTACCAAAAAAAAAAAAAAAAAAAAAAAAGCAATGTGCCAAACAAAATATGAAAAGGGAAACAGTGGCAATAATACTCTTTTTCACGCTATGTTGATTGAACTTTTAAATTAATCTGCGGTTTATATGCTTGCCGAAGCATAATAAGAGATCCATTTGGATCACAAATCAACTATGGTCTGTAACCCCACAATTATTTATAGTAAAATTATAGAATACAAATTTGCTGTTTACACCAATAAATAAATAGAATGACTATGAATAAAAAAGAGAAAAATAATTTTCCATGGTTACAATGGAAAATGATTCATATAAACATTTTGGTTGAAGACGCAATCTCTTGGCAGGGTACTGTTGCTGCCAGATCCACAGCTTGGGTACCATCTGTGTGGAATAGCACTTATATTCCTCACATCAACGTGGTTTTCGTTCCATCTCCCATTAGATGAACTGGATAAGGTTAATTGCTCATTGGTGTAAATAAATGAGGAAATGTGTGTGCAAAATGGGTAAATGGGGCCGGTTTGCCACTAGATCCACTATGATCCTGACTACGATAAAGTGGTTACTGAATGAATAAGTTTTCAGCAACTCCTGGGAATCCAGTACCAATGCCAGAAACATTGGATACAAGGCAGTAACCACACTGTTAGGTGGTTACTGAAGAAGAATAGCTGAGAAACCTAGAATATTCTGCTTTCTCCTTTCATTCAGACTGCATATTTGAAATCCATTTTCTACTACTAACCCTCTGGCCCCATTTGTCCATTTCCACATCTTACTCTATTAGCACACCAGCCTTTACATGGAATCTTTTCGACAGCTAAAGAAGAGATAGTCAGACCACATGACAAAGATGATCAAAAACCTTGTAAAGCCTCAGATTTGGAGGAATTACAAAAACACACCACAGGACTTTCACCCTGGACGGCATAATAGAGGGGCCAGTGGAGGGAAATTAATTTCTGACTACTGCTGGGAATTCAATCCCAGACTGCCCTTTAAGAATAAAATAAAAAAAATATTTGGCTGGGGAAAAGCAATGATGCCTTATTCACACACCCAGAGTAGCAGTGTGCTTGACCTGAAACTATATTAAAATACATAACAGAACAATGTACTTCACAAAAAAACATTAATACTTAAAAAAAAAAAAAAACGAAATAACATTTATTGCAAAATTTATATTTAAAATCCATGTATCATGCCATAAGTTATAAATTCATATTAACATCAACCCTACATATGTAGGATATGTGTGTATATACCTTCAAAACTGTATGCAAAAAGAGTTGGTTTTAGATGTGACCAATAAACTGTCATGATTCACTAAAATGCACGTTGAGAAGGTAAAATGCAGTGCTATTTGTTTTTTTTGTGTGTGTGTTCTTAGCTCATAAACTAGGCAAGGGGGAAACATTTATGCATAGTGAAGCAGTTAACACGACAAAACAATAATTACTTATTAGACATGCCTGCTGACCTGGAGCAAAGAAGGGCAAAGCTAACTCTCTCTAGCAACAGGTGGACACTGAGCCGTGTGTCACCATGACATTCTACACAGTTTGTAATAATAAAATGAAATGGAAAAGACAAATACATACTGAGTAAGCAAGCTTAGAATTTAACCTCTTTCAAAAAGATAACCTCACTTCCCCTGTTTGGTCGAGAACTGTCTAGTTACTGTCTAGTTACCATGACTTACAAAGAAACTAAAACTAGGTTGTAGTGCCAAAAACTTGAGAGCTGTGGATTGCTGATAAGTTGGTATTATAAGTTCCAGTAGGGCTTAAAGAAATGGTGGCGTAGGATCCTTTTTGTCTGTCAGTTGCTACAAAGCATATATTGCTGCAAGGTGTGCCAGAGAAGGAACATTTACAGCCAAGTACAACAGTGGCTACAAAGAATGGCTTGAGGACCTGGCACAGGGACGTGCTACACCAGTGACTATAAGGACTGCCTCTCAACCAAAAGTACCTAAGGAAGTCACATCTAAGCATGGCTGTCAGGTTTTTCTTTCTGAAAAAAAAAGAGCATCTCTGTCAGAGCGGGGCGATGCCAAAGAGTGGAAATGTTCTTATTTTACAATGCATTTAAAGTGAAGCACTCAAGATTTGATTGAAGTGTAGATTTTCATTTTTCCCCCTCCATCTAAACAGACCCATAATTGGACAAACTACGATAATCATAAATATTAGGATTAGTATTAAGTACTTGGATGCAAAAAAAAAAAAAAAAAAAACAATGCAGCAAATGACTGTCTGGAACACATGGCCATCACCAAAAGCTGGGCATCTACATTTGCCCAGCTTAAATCCACTGCTTTCATTTGCTGCTTGTTTGTGAGCCTTTCTGCCTTCAGTATTGTTTTTAATGCATAAAAGGCATGCACAACTGGGTTGAAGTCATCTGACTGACTTGGTCCTTTAAAAAACATTAAGTTTATTTTCCTCAGGTTTTGTTTTGGAGTACATTTTGGGTCATTGCCCATTGAACAATGAAGTGCTTATTAGCATTTGTATTTGGCTAAATCTGAGTAAAAGGAATAGCTCTATACACTTTAGAATTCCTCCTATTACTTCTATCAGCAGTCACTCCATCATCAATAAACACCATTGCCCCAGTTCCATTAGCAGCCGTACATAACACTGCTTCCACCATGTCTGACAGATGATGTAGATATTCCACCATGTCTGACAGATGATCATGAGTCTTCTGTTCCTTCTCCATATTCTTCTTTTTCAATCACTGTAATCCAAGTTAATGTACCAGGATGTTTTTTGATGATTTTTGATTTTGACAGTCATATGCCTACCTCCTCCAGTGCGTTCTTAGACAGATGTTATCTGCGAACATCCACTTTAGATAACTTACTGGGCCTTCAAAACTATCTGGTATTGCTAAGACTGTTAGTTTGTTACTTCTTTTTAAGAATGTGTCAAATTGTTTGTCAATTGTCAGTTATTTCAAATAATGTTTTGGTTTTATTTAGCAGTCTTAAATCTGTACGATTCACCCTCAGGCAAAGGGGCTATAATTAATCCATACTGTACCAAGATGGTAGTGACGATATATGTGCGGTTCTGAACTCCATAGGTGTCATTACTTCCGGACATGTAGGCTGCGGTGCTCACAAATTTCTCATCTTCATTCCAGTATCCAACCTGAAACCAAATAAAGGGGGATAAGCCCATCAAAAAGTCACAAAGAAAACAATAACTTACTGTACTTGTGTAGTGCTCAGTGATTGACTTAATTAAACCGTCAAATATTATAACAGGCTGAGCTAATAAAATGTCCCTAGTGTAGAAGTATCTCCTTTACGTATGCAATCTGACAAGTGATTTATAAAAAGAAAATCTAAATCTCTTTTACAAATGCCACCATGTACCCACAATCATGTTCAAAAGTTTGTACTCTCTCTTTTAATTCTGTGTATTTTTGTGTAAAAGTTTGATTTATTTGGAGTCAGCATATAATTGTTTTTTATTTACAAAAATTAAACCAATAAGAAAAAAAACATTCTGGCAATACTAAGTAAAATATTATTAAGAAGTGAAAAGCATTTAAGACAGTTGGCAATCTTCCCAAAAGTGGACGTCCCAGCATATTCACCCCAAGGTCAAACTGTGCAATGCTCAGAGAAATACAAAAAAAAAAAAAAAACAAGCATCTTAGAGCCTAAAGGCTACACGTGCCGTGTTACAGGTTAAAGTCCATGACAGCACAATTAGACGAAGACTGAACAAGATTGATTGATTTCACAAGATGAAAGCCAAACAGCATTTGGAAAACCAAACAGCATTTCAGCAGAAACACCTCATACCCAGCATTAATTGTGGGTAATAATGTCAATAATGGTGGTTGAGGGGTGATGATTTTGGCTTCTTATGCAGCCACAGGACCTGGGCACCTTGCATTCACTAAGCTTTTTTGTGTTTTGCCTATGAAATCTGCTATATACTAGTATTCTAGAGGCAAATGTAAAGTCATCTATTCGACGAAAACTTGCCAAAACTTGGTCAAAATTGAGTCATGCAATAGGACAATGATCTGAAGCACACCAGTAAATCTACATTAGAATGGCCCTCTCCATAAGAATCAAGGTTTTGGTCTAGTCAAAGTACAGACCTCAACCCCACTGAAATGCAGTGGCGAGATCTTAAGCTTTGCATGAAGTGAATGCCCAAAAACATCAATTAACTGAAAGCTGTGTAGGTGGAGAGAGAGAGCTGTCATGGCTCCGTGTGCTGCGTGAGTCGTGCAGGAATGCGGAAGCACAGAGAGCGGACAAGAAAGCCTTGTATGCGGTGTGGCTTGTGCAGGAATGCGTAAGCGCGGAGAGCCGGCGAGAGAGCCTTGTATGCGGCGTGGCTCATGCAGGAATGCAGAAGCGCAGAGAGCCGGCAAGAGCGAGGAGACACTGCACAGGTCGGTTGCTGATTACATAAGTTTCACTTGTGGTCAGGTGCCAGCCGGTTCAAAGCTGAAGATGCAAAAGGGTGTCCCTGATCTGATTTCGTAGTCGTTAAACACATTCAATGGTCGAAAAATTCTGTGAGTGTGGAAATCCGAGACGTGAGGCAAGAGCGAGGTCGAGAAAACAAAGCGTGGTCGGTAACGAGATACTAGGCATAGAAAATAATCTGGTGATGTGATGGTGACATAGTGCGGTTTAAGTAGGTAAGGGCATGATTGGTGATAGCGCATAGGTGTGTTGAGAGCGGAAGTGAGGCAGTGAGGTGGAATTGGTGGTTAGGGACGTGGAACAGGAGTGCTTATATGATCATGGCTGAGCTATAGCTTGATGGGTCGTGACAGTACACCTGGCGTTCTAGCAGGTGCCTCAGGGTGGAGCATATGAAAGTCAGTGATAAGGGAGCGGTCCAGGATGAACCTGGCTCTCCTCAGGGCCATAGCCCCCCAGTCCACCAGGTACTGGAGACCACGTTTGTGACAGTGAAGGCTTCGCCTCCGTCTATAATTCGAGGATGGGGGGGGGGGGGGATTGGATGTGTGGAGACGGATCTGGAAGAGGTAAAATTTAGGATTAATTCGGCGCATGGAGAACTAGTCAGACAGAGCATGGATTGATATTATCCGGGCGATGGTGAAAGGTCCGATGAATCTTGGTGAAAGTTTCTTGGATGTGTTCTTGAGGGGAAGGTCACGTGCAGACAGCATGACCCTTTGGCCGACACGATATCTAGGAGCTGGTGACCAATGACAATTTGCCTGGCATTGAAAGGTACTTACGGTGCTTAGTAGCTGGTTGCGGGCATGCTGCCATGTTCTTTTGCAGTGACGGATAAAGGTTTGGGCTGAGGGTATGGCTACCTCCTCTTCCTGATTCGGGAAGAGGGGTGGTTGATAGCCCAGACAACAGTGGAAGGGGGATGTCTGTGAAGGAGGTAGGGAGCGAGTTGTGAGTGTACTCAACCCAGGGTAGGAAGCGGCTCCAGGAGGATGGAGGCCATACATCTTAAAGATTTTTCCAGTTCCTGGTTGATTCGTTCCGTTTGACCATTAGTTAGTTTTCCAACAAGGTTGCAAAAGGCCTTCCAGAACTGGTCAGAAAACTGGGGGCCGCTGTCCGAAACGATGTCGACAGGGAGTCCGTGAAGTCGGAAGACGTGGTTGATTAACAATTCGGCCATTTCCTTTGCAGACGGGAGCTTTGGTAATGGTATGAAATGTACTGACTTAGAATAGAGGTATTGTTCTGAGATGGTGGAAGGCCAGTGACGAAGTTGATGGAGATGTGGGACCAAGGGCAGTAGGAAATGGGATGAGGTCTGAGGAAGCCCTCAGGAGGGCGCTTTGTAATCTTGTTCCTGACACAAGTGTCACAGGAGGCCACAAAGTTCTTGACGTCCTCCTTCATAGTGGACCACCAGAAGCATTGTTGAAGGAGGAAGAGAGTATGTGCTGCCCCAGGGTGGCATGCCAGTCTGGAGCTGTGAGCCCAGTCTAACACCTGTGGTCGTACAGAGGCCGGGATGAAGAGCTTGTCAGGTGGGACGATGCTTGGGCCTGGTTCCAGTTCGAGGGTCTGCTGGACCAGGTGCTCCACATTAAGCCGAGTTGTTGCCACGAGGCATTGAGGAGGGAGGATCGTCTCCGCCATGGGTGTGTCCTGAGAGGTGGAGAATTGTCGAGAGAGGGCGTCAGGTTTAGCGTTCATAGAACCGGATCGATACGATAGCATGAACCAAAAACGGGAGAAGAACAACGACCATCGTGTCTGGCATGAGTTGAGTCTTTTTGCCATTGTTAGATACTCCAGATTTTTGTGGTTGGTCCATATGAGGAAGGGATGGTCGGCCCGTTCCAGCCAGTGCCTCCACTCTTCGAGGGCCAATTTGACCGCCAACAGTTCACGGTTCCCAATGTTGTAGTTGTGTTCAGGGGGTGTGAGTCTGCGGGAGAAGAAGGATCAAGGGTGAAGTTTGTTGTCTTCCATGGAAGACAACAAACGTTAGCATGAACCAAAAACGGGAGAAGAACAACGACCATCGTGTCTGGGTTGAGTTGAGTCTTTTTGCTATTGTTAGATACTCCAGATTTTTGTGGTCGGTCCATACGAGGAAGGGATGGTCGGCCCGTTCCAGCTAGTGCCTCCACTCTTCGAGGGCCAATTTGACTGCCAACAGTTCACGGTCCCCAATGTTGTAGTTGTGTTCAGGGGGTGTGAGTCTGCGGGAGAAGAAGGATCAAGGGTGAAGTTTGTTGTCTTCCATGGACCTCTGAGACAGGATGGCCCCTACTCCGGTTTCGGACGCGTCTACTTCCACAACAAATTGGACAAAGGGGTTGGGGAAGAAAAGGATGGGAGCAGTGGTCAAGCAATGTTTAAGATCCTTGAAAGCTCTGTCTTCCAGGAGGTTCCTTTGGAATGGAATCTTAGATGACGTGAGGGTCGTAAGTGGGGCTGCCACCATGCTTTAGTTCCGAATGAAGCGACAATACAAGTTGGCAAACCCTAAGAAGCGTTGGAGTTCGCGCCTTGATGACGGTACTGGCCAGTCAGTGACCGCCTTCACCTTGGTGGGGTCCATCTGGGTGCCCTCTGGGGAGATGCAATATTTCAAAAAGGATGTGGATGAGCAATGAAATTTATATTTCTCCACCTTGATGTAAAGTTTATTTTGCCGTTGTAGGACCTGGCGAATGTTGGATTTGTACTCCTTGACTGAGCATGAGAATATCAAGATGTCGTCCAGGTAAGCAAAGACAATGACATTGAGAAAAACCCTGAGGACATTGTTAATGAAAGCCTGTCTGAGGGATTTGTCTTTCTCGTCTGCGAAGAAAAACCCTGCCCCTGCTGGCGAAGAGGATGGTCGGATAATCCCTGCGGCAAGTGACTCCTTTATGTACTGTTCCATGGCCTCTCTCTCAGGGCAAGAGTGCGAATAAAGTCGCCCCTTGGGTGGAAAGGTGCCGGGGAGGAGGTCAATCGCACAGTCATAGCGGCAATGTGGAGGTAAGGAGACGGCCTGTGACTTACTGAACACCTGACGTAGGTCATGATACTCTGTGGGTACCTTGGTTAGGTCAGAATCTACAAGCTACTGAATCATAGAGGTACTTAGTGTTGCTGGCCATTTTTGGCTTCATTCTTCTTAAATAAATAATGGCATGGTGAAAAAAATATATGTTGTTTTTTATCATGTTTTTACACAAAAAAAATTAACATGACTGTAGATAAATTCAATAGCCAATAAAACAATACCCGTGATCATTTCTAAGTCATTTTACAGTAATTCCATGGCCAAAATGGCTGGACTTACTTTCTCTGGTCCTGTAGCCTTTAGCTCCATCACATTGATGGTGTAGTTGATTCGCCGACCTTTCTCATTAAACTGGATGTGTCCTGTTACACCTTCAATGCGAACCTAAGGGTAAAATTCAATAGCCTGCTTTAGTTGGACACAGATATTAACCATCATCACGATGTACTTCTAGCTCAGTAACACCTTCCATGTTCGCAGTACTGAATGATGGGGTTACTTGACCCAGCTGAGCAGCAGGCTCAGTAGTGTTTGTATCCAAAGGTATACAAAAGGTTTTGTCAGAGGACTGGAACGATGCTTTCCCACTTTGCTTCTCCAGGTGAGAAGAATTTTTTTTCTTTGCATAATTCATAAAATTCATGTACATTTTTGTAAGCGCTTGAAGATCCAGTTAGTATTAAAGTGCAAGTCATGCAAAAGATCAATAAGAAAACAAATGCAATGGTTTAAAGTATAGTAAAATGTAAGGTGTGTTTATTGATTTACAATGTCAACTCATGCGCTGAGTAATATAAAAAAAAAAAAAATCACCTTAAAAGTTGCCAGTAGCACAGTGAATATAGCTGTGTTTCTAAATTTTGACTTACTGGTATGTAATATTCTCAACAGAATAAAAACTATTAAACTATAAAGTCAAAAAACATTTAACACGGTCAGTTATAGTTGACTAATGTATGATAACTTGCCACCATAGAAGCAGTGCTTATTAACACTGATCCATAACTTACTCCTATTATCATACCATAGGTAAGCTGTTAAGATAGTCAGACTCAGGCTAGTGTGTGAGTGGACACACACAAGGGGAGACAAAACCTAGTTGATTTAATTTGATTGGTTTCAATGTTATGGGTGATCTGTGTGTTTTTTAAATCACCACCAGCACAGACATATAAATCTGTAGGCTATCAGGAATGGAAACTGGCTTTGATTTTCTCTCTTAGCTATAAAGTTGTGAATCATTTTATATGACATTATGATGGATTTACAAATGTTACATGGCCAATCAACATAGATTTTATGAGACAGGATATATGTGCATGTTGTTTCATTATCTATTTAAGCCCTTTGAAGCTATTCCAGTCAGGCATGTTACCTAGTTTGTGTATCTCTGGGTCTGTATGTGATTTTTCCTTTGTGTGTGCGCATGCATTAGAATATTTGCAAATAGTCCTCTGAGAATAGTGTACCTGCTGCAAAGCTCTTTGAATGTCAATGCCCTGGCCCCAGGGGGCTGGAGGGTTTGCAAGGCATTCACCAGCGTTGCCACGCCGTGATATGTCAATCCGCTGCCTGCGGAGATTCTGAAAAGCTGTAGACATCACTTTAACACCATCATAAGTGAGAGCTCCAGTGTACTGCAAGTACAAAAAAGTACAAAAAAAACTCTTATAAGCTTTCCAGTCCAGTAAATAGCCATACGCATTTAAATAAGCAAATACATAAGAGGCTTTGATAATACATTTACTGCAATAATTAACGATTCAGCTGGTAACAATTCTTTTAACCCTAAAACTAATGTGGCGAGTTGCTTCACATTTCTAAAACAATCATGTTGGAAGACATATCCAGTAGTCGTGAAAAAGATTATTGGCCTGCGTCAAGCAAAGGATACAA
Organism: Clarias macrocephalus; assembly: GCA_011419295.1. Lineage (NCBI taxonomy): Eukaryota > Metazoa > Chordata > Actinopteri > Siluriformes > Clariidae > Clarias > Clarias macrocephalus. Next base: position 77,442 of record JAAGKR010002216.1, read on the forward strand.
CTAAGAAGATTGCTGAAATGACTGGAATTTAGAAAGAACTGTCCAATACCTTATTATAACCTGGAAGGACAGTGTTGAACCATCAACTTCATGGTAGAAATGTGATGCAACAAAAATCATGGCCATGATTAGACACTCTTAAACACTCTGTTATAGTTGGACTATAAAACAATTAACTGTAGAAATCGCAGCTATGTCATAATTCATATTAATTAATGCCCTGTTCTTTCTTACTTAAACTGAGCAACTCTTTATTTAACAATGTTATTTAATAGTGCTATTCAAACCCATGGCTTATTCACATTATCTTGATTATTTATTAATTTATTTATCTAATAAAGAAAGAAATTAAAATAAGTTCTCATAGAATAGCATTCCCTGATTTTGAGATTTGCTTCCCTTTTCCCTATCCTCTCTTTGAATGTAATTTCTACCCTTTACATGTACCCTTTACATCTAGGAGATTCTCCATTCTCTTCTCACATTTAAAAGAATGTGAATTTGCATAGCATGAGACATGCACACAGGGCTTTTACCTTGAGTCTTTTCTTTGGAACTTTGGAGTCTTTGTTGTCAAAGTCCATCCATTGCTGAACTATTCTGCTAACACCTGGATCGGCATAGTTCACAAGCTGGAAGCCTGTCACATTAGCTTCACCTTTTTTAAAATGGGTCAGGTCAACGTCCATAAGGCCCTAGAAGACAGAATAATGGCAGAAAAATCCTAAACCATGCAGTTAAATCCATGTATGATAATATATAAAATTTAGAGTAAGGCATTACTGGAAACACCTAGTATATGAAGGAAAATGTAATGCTAATCTTAAAACACTTTCCAGTAAATAACAAAGAATAAGAATGCACCCTAAAATACTAAGCATGAGCATTCACCCTAACATATGCAGTGCCCACCAGAATATTGGCACCTCCATCCATCCATTGTCTATACCGCTTATCCTGTATCCACCCCAGTGCACAAGGCGGGGTACACATCACAGGGTGCAAGCACTCACACTTACACACCCAGCCATACACTACAGGCAATTTGGAAAGGCCAATTAGCCAATTAGCCCTTTGGACTGTGGAAGCTGTCGGATGGTGAACTTTAACATAAATTGCAGGCTTATCAATTTTGATGGCGGCACGGTGGATTTGTGGTTAGCACTGTTGCCTTGCACCTCCAGGAACAGGGTTTGATTCCTGCCTCAGGTCTGAGTGCATGGAATTTGCATGTTCTCCTTGTGCTTGGTTTCCTTCTGGTTTCCGCCCACAGTCCAACGACTAGCAGGTTAGGCTAAATGGCGTTCCCAAATTACCTGTAGTGTGTGAATGACAATCAGGCATCAAGTTGTCAACCATACTCCTTAAGTAACTGCCAAAGAAATGATGGATATACAGATATCTTCACGGTGGGGATGCAAAACACCAAAACAAATATATGTAAATTTTGACAAAACTGTTGGAAGTAGATTTAAAGAAGCTAATGTAAAAAGGAGTTATGTCAAATAAAACAAAAATCGCACTGATATGACCAAAATAATGCTTTACATAATATTTTGGTATTTGTGCTTTTTAACACCCTTGAGACTCAAAGAAAACTTTATCAGTTTTTAATACTTTTGCATATATTAATGGTAAGAAAGGATTTATCTTGATACTGTATCTTCAATACGTCCAAATATCCAACCTTGAGGACAGCACATTAAAGATGGACTATAGAACACAAGGACAGGTTTTTGGCTGTAACTGGAAAAACTGTCTGCACAGTCTAATATAATTCAAAAGCCTAATCCCTTTCATGTACCTAAGGTTGCCTATCAAACAAATCTCAGTAATTTGTTTTTGCACAGCCTGGGACTTAAATATGGAGAAAAAGAGCACATCACCAGAGGTTGCTGGAGATGGCTCTGGAATAAAAATATTCCATTGGCTTGCAACCTGGATTTACACATTTTTAACAGCTATGTTAAATTGCATATGGGTGAGATCGTGCTACAATAATTGTGAAAGAGGTAAATTTATATTGCATAATGTTCAAGAGTTTATTCCCCACAGATATCCTTCCAGACTTCACATCCTCAGGACCTTCCACCTCAGTCAGTGGCTGTGCTTAGAGTAATATTATTAGGTGGTTGTCCTGCATCCGTAATAAACAAGCTTCAGTTAGTCCAAAATGCAGCCGCCAGGGTTCTCCTAGATCCAGAAAATATGATCATATAACATCAATATTATCATCCCTGCACTAGCTACCTGTTCAGTTTAGAATTAATTACAAAATACTATTATTTACATACAAGGCTTTAAATGGTTTAGCTCCCACATACCTAACCAGTCTTCTGATACGCTACAATCCACCACGTTCCTTAAGATCACAAAACTCCGGACTTCTGGTAGTTCCCATAATTTTAAAATCTACGAAATCTGAGGCATCCAGAGAAGGACCAGCTCCAGTTGGATTCTGCTTTATGATGGTTGGAGCTACACATACTGCTACTGAGCTCCCAATGATCCCGACCCCATCTGCCGTCTGCACCTGCTGACTCATCCCTGTGCTGAACTGGACTTCATGTTAATTTAAAGAACTTCTGTTATATTGAACTTTTAGCTGCATAACACACACAATGTTATATAATTTCTATCCGTTATCTTCCAAATGAGGATGGGTTGCCTGTTGAGTCTGGTTCCTCTCAAGGTTTCTTTCTACTACCATCTCAGGGAGTTTTTCCTTGCCACTGTTACCGTCACCCTTGGCTTGCTCATCAGAGACATTTCATCATTCACTCATTCATCTATTCATTATTATCTAGACACATTTTTCTCACACATACACATTTCCATAAATTTTCTTTAAATTTTTTTTTTCATTCTTGTTAAGCTGCTTTGAGACAATGAACATTGTTAAAAGCGCTATATAAATAAAATTGAATTGAATTGAATAGAATATGCTCGGTGCATACCACGTTACTACATTTGAAATTTGATGCTTGGATATAAATAAACAGTTTGACACTATTTTTGAGCCACAGTAAAGGAAATCAGTATTCCATGTTGACCATGATTTAGCTGGGTTATTTCGGATCATAGAACTGCCTTCTTATTAACCCTTAGATTGCACCATAGACATACAATACTATACAGTACTATACTTCCCAAAATACAATCAAGGGACAAAGAGACACTCAGAGGTACAAGTGCATCTCAATAAATTAGAATATCATCGAAAAGTTTATTTATTTCTGTAATTCAATTCAAAAAGTGAAACTCATATTCAAGTGTTTATTTCTTTAAACTTTGATGATTATGGCTTACAGCTAATGAAAATACAAAATTCAGTATCTCAGAAAATCAGAATATTGTGAAAAAGTTAAATATTGGAGACTCATGGCGTCACACTCTTATCAGCTAATTAACTCAAAACACCTGAGCCTTTAAACTGTCTCTCAGTCTGATTCATTGGGCCACAAACGGGCATTGCTAAAGAGCCTGGCTGCTTACAGAGTGCTGTATCTAAACACATTAATGGAAAGTTGAATGGAATGAAAAAAAAATGTGGTAGAAAAAGGTGCACAAGCAACAGGGATAACTGCAGCCTTAAATTGATTGTGAAACTAAGCCCATTCAAGAATTTGGGGGAGATTAAACAGGAATGGACTGCAGTTGGAGTCAGTGCTTCAAGAGCCATCACACACAGATGTATCCAGGAAATGGGCTACAACTGTCACATTCCTTGTGTCAAGCCACTCTTGAACCAGAGACATCGTCAGAGGTGTCTTACCTGGGCTAAGGACTAAAAGGATTGGACTATTGCTCAGTGGGCCAAAGTCCTTTTATCAGATGAAAGTAAATATACTTAACACAAGAAATGTATGTGTTGACATACAGTACGACTATGTGTAGAGTACGGATATTGGAGTTCAATCAAATGCAAATTAAAAGTAAAAATGAAATATTAAATTAACATTAGCCCACTTAGCATTTCAGCCTAGCTAAAACTAAGCTGTTTAAATTATGGTAACTGATGTAAATAGGCATGTTCTTTGTGTACTGGTAGCTCTTTTTGAGAACTGTAAAACTGTCTCATCAGCAACTCCATTCTAAAGTATCGAAACTATATATTTCCCTTTTTTCGATCAGTGCATTCAAAAACTAAAATGTCCCCAGATTGAATATATGATGTTGGTATTCAGGAGCTTTTAGCAATTAGAAGCTAACCTCAGAAGAATGATGACTCTGGATAGTCATTTGGCTCAAACATAAAGTCAGAATTCTTTATTATCTTTGTCAGTTATCCTGCAAACAGCTAAAGTAATAGGTAATACTACAAAAAGTTACAGTATGATCACAAAATAAAAGTCACATATAATTCTGGTGGGCTTACTGCAGGACACCTAACATCAGGGTATGCCTCTCATCAAGCATTCATCTCTAACGTAACAGTCAAGTTGACAACATCAGGCTTCTTGCAGGTCTTTCTTATTACTTCTTGTCCTATCATAATTTTCTGTTACTTGTAGTTTGGTTCACATGTCCCCTGAAAACTATCTGCAGCAGGCAAGTGAGTATAGTAATAATGTATATGGCCCTGTTACCTATACTCGAACCAAACCAGTAAATACAATTAGCAGCAGGTACCGTTAGTTCACTAAGCCAAACACAATTAAATGAAAATGTCTAAACTAAACGCTCTAAAGTGTGGCTGTATTTCACAACAAAGGATTCTGATTCCGACACTGTGACATGCAACAAATGTCTTTCAACAATTGTATGTAAAGGGGCAAACATGTCAAACCTAATCTGAGGACACACAAGATGAAGTTAAGTTGTAGTTAGTAGAGAGATGCAACATGTTTGACAGCTTGCGGACATCAGCTGCCAGTGAAGTGTGGGTGTCTCCGTCCCCAGTCAGACCAACCCTAGTAAAGTCAGGAAAGGTGTCATGCCGCATAAAGCAAATATGATCATAATTCTGCAAAAGTATTGCTGAAATTTGAAGCTGGGTTGTATCATATCTAGAATACCAACTACTTTGTTGTTATTGGTGTTAAATTACTGTAATTGGGTTAGATAGTATATACATTTGTTGTTTTTGTATTTACTTACTGTAGATTTTTATCTTGTTTACTTTCATTCTTTTCAATAAAAAGCTGTTCTTTTTTTTTTTTTCACTAGTATCGCAAAAATAAAAACCAAACAGTAAGAAACTCCACCAAAGGTGCACATGTGACAGATCATTATTTAAAATATCCAGATAAAGACTGGCCTATGCGTATGCACTCTTCTGACACTGTGATAAATACATCTGGTGGAAGCTGTGAACTAGCCTTTGTACAGTTTAAAAAAAACATCTGCAAGTTTTCATGATTAAAATGCTGATGAGCACTTTAGGTAGCTTCGTTATGGGCTTTAAATCAACATTTCAAAGAATAATTCTCACTATGTGCACTTAAAAAAAACCCTCATGTTAGCAATTACTATGTCTTAAGGAACAAAAGGCAACTTAATTGCTTCACCAAGGCATAATATTAACGTGATCTGTAATGAAATAGCAATACTATGAAGGGGAATCACAATTCCTGCTCTTCTGTCACATTTGTGTCATGGTGTGTAAATTAAAAAAAGAAAGGGTGAGAGAGGGAGGGACAGAAGAAAAGACAGACACAAAGGCACAGAGAAAAATAAAGGGAGATTTTTCTATGCAGCACATTTTTAGGCCATAAGTGATTGTACTGGCCTTACTGAGAGTGACTGGCTCTCTGAACCCTGAAAGTGGTGATCCCCAGGAGAAGCAGCATGCCATCATGTCTTTGGAAACATCTGCCCCTTGACAAGTTGCACGTCACAAGGTGCACATCCTCACATACACATTCGGGACACAGTAACATAGTCCTGTCATTGCCCCTGGGCAAACATAAGCACAAGTATAAGTAAGTAAAATGCATTCTAAGCCCCCCAGCACATTGCTGAACTTTCCACACCACTACACCCATCTTGCCCTGCTAGCAGCATCTCTGAGGGAAGTTAAGCATTTTCATCTTATCTGAGATGGAGATTTGTGAAATCATCATGAGCTGTTTACAAAAAATGTTCAAATAGGGGGAGTCAGGGAGAAAACGTCCATAAATGCATATAAAGACCTCAAACATGTGCTACACCGGTGTCCATTGCTCTTATTATTGTGCAGGATTTAGTCATCTGATTAAAAGATTAGGGTAGGGATTAGAAAGCGTTCAAGTCTGCAGCTTTGACAGGGCTCAAGGGGAAGGTAGCAGAAAAAGTATAAAACAGCAGGTAATCTTGCATGCTGAATCATTGCTCCAAGAGGCTTTGAGAAAAGGAGAAAATCTGGAGGAGAACTGAGAGTCACTTCAGATCTCTCTGAATACAATGACACACTGTACACATTTTTTTAAAACTGCTACCATTGTAGACACCTTTTCATTCACAATACTGTAACATGCTGGGACTATTAGACTTAATTTTCTAATCTTCTAAAATTTTATATTGTGCTGCCTGCTGCAAGTTCCTTCTACCTTTATAGGCACCTGCGTTAAAACTATAGTACAAAAGCTGTAGTTTACCCGCTTTAGTTTATGGATGAAATACATAAGTAAAATAAATAAATAAATAAATAAATAAATAAATAAATAAATGAATGAATACTTACTGTACATATAAATGCTTCTTTAAATATTTTACAGTTTATCTAAAAAAGGCATGATAAATAAAAATCTTTTTTACTTTGGAAATGTATTGTATTGCAACCTAAAAATGGCAGAAATCATGACAAATTCAATTTAAAGTAAATGTTCCCCCCGATATTCATTTATTCATCTTTAGTAAGCACTTCATCCTGATTAGGGTGGTGGTGGTTTCAAAATATACTTCTTAGGAATGCTGGGTACAAAGTGGTTATGCCAGTCCATCTACAGTATACAGCCAGAGTATTAACATTATTATTAACATATGCCAGGGAAAACTATGCAGACGCATACTCATACTCATTCACACCACCATTTTGCACTCGTTCAGCTGTACGATTGCATACAGTAGTAGGAAAATCCTTTACACAAAAGAATATATATATATATATATATATATATATATATATATATATATATATATATATATATCCTGGTTATGTGCAGGCCTCCTAAGAAGAAACATACCAAGCCACAATGACATAAATCAGAAAAACATATTCCCACATTTTTACCTATACTACTGATGGCTGAGAAATATCATCATAAAATTATTCAGGCATTCAGAATATTAAGTATTTAATGTCACCACCTTTTAAAATCTATTGTGAAATCCAAAACCACAACAATTTGTTAAAAATCAAGTCCTATTTTGAATGCATACCATGTGTTTCTACTCAGAGTCTGGCATAAACTAATAGAAATTGGAGGCACACAATTGTCTAGAATGTCTTGCTGTAACATGAAGGTCTCCATTTACTGAGAGACCAGGGCGTCTAACCTAAACCTCTTCCAGTATGACATTGTCCCTGCACACAAAGTTGGGTCCTTAAAGAGATGCTTTGCCAAAGTTATTGTGGAAGAACACCAGTAGCCTTTAACAATTCATGACCTAAACCTTATTAGACATCTTTGAGATTAATTTAAAACACTGACTACATGCCAGGCCTTTTAATGTGACTTTAGTTACTGATCACACTTGTGGCTTTTGACTAAATAGTTACATGCTCCAGACTAGACATGTAAAACCTTTCCAGAAAACTGAGGCTATAATAACTGCAGAGGGTTGGGGACTGGGAGGAGTTGGACTCTAAATCGCAAATGGAATGTTCGACAAGAACACAGGGCAGTGGTAGCTGAGAGGGCTATGGCAGGGTTAGTGATCGGAAGGTCGGCGGTTCAATCTTCAGCTCCACCAGGTTGTCACTGTTGGGCCCTTGAGCAATGCCCTTAACCCTCTCTGCTCCAGGTGTGCTGTAACATGGCTGAGCCCTGCGCTCTGACCCCAGTTACGCTGGGATATGCAAAGAAGGAATTTCACTGTGCTGCAACGTATATTTAACAAATAAAAACTTATATTAACTTAACATACATTTGGCCACATTGTGTATATTTATTTCCAGTGGAGCTAAGAATCAAGTCGAATTCTCACCTTTGTGGACATTTCTTTGATAAAGGCTGTGGCACTGTAATTTAGATGCCATGGAGTCTCACCCACTTTTGTTCTCTCTCTCCACACATAGGCTGTTTTTCTGCCTTAAAAATGTATAAGACTTAGTATTTTCACTCCACAATTTTTTCAATGACATGTAATTAAAAAAAATGGATTTGTAAAACCAGCGTCTGCAAAAGGAGTGTTCTTTAAAAAGTAATATTTGTAATAAATACTTTTTATTTATTACATTTTACAATTTTATTCCACATTTATTGCGAAATGTGACTCAAATTATTATTCAACTAATGCTGCTATTGGGCCATGACAACTATGAGAAACTATCAGAAGTAAGCCTGTGTTACATTCACACAACTGTCATTATATGGGCTTTAGCTAACCTAAAGCTCACCTCATATCCATCAAACTCTGACTAAAGGGAACACAGAGAAAAGAACTTAAGTGTACCAATATCTGGCCCTGACTTTCCGCTGCCATGCACATAAACAACATAACTAGACTGCACATAACAGTCGGGATGGATAACAGGATGGACAACAGGACCAACTGCATTTGGTGCATTTTTCCACAATATTCAAGTATCCTAAACGCAAATTAAAAACTTTGTAATCCATGTATTAGTAGTGTTTAATTGTAAGCTTTCATGTATAAAATGTTCACTGAAAGCTGACTGCCTAAAGACAGACATCTTGTTAAAGCAATGATTAAAAATCCACTTACAGATTATCTGTTCAATGTAGCAGACCATATTCCAGCCCATTGCCTTGTTTCAAATCCATCAATCATGAATTACAGCTATTTGAGTAGACCAACTCTACCTTTTAAGAACTGATTAATATGTTGCAACCATATGATCTATAAATCATAACATTTTTGTCAGAAGTATTAAGGTTCATGCTCCTAGTTTTACAAGAGCTTTGTCAAACTTGGCCCGAAATCTTGGGAGTAGGTTGAAATAAGTCGAGGTATAATGAAACGTCTACTGATGCTTAGCTAGAGTACATCATCAGTGATATATCCTGAGGTCATTGGGTGTTTCAGGCCTTTCAACATCATCCACCCTCACTCAGGCTACCCAGCTGAGGCTGATCGGACCTCAGCTCATACCCGAGCAGCACAAACTCATGGATCTCCTCTCTTGATCCATAGCCACCTCGAGGCTGTCTCTGCAGCTTCTCCAGACATCATAGACTGCCTGGATCAGAAACCGGATACGATGTGGTTCTAATTTCCAGAGGTCTGACCATGTGATTTTCGTCGCCATGTCTTGCTCCCATCTGGTCCAGGCACCTTGTTGTCTCATCCTAACTGCTCTGATGGACCTCTCCTCCTCCACAACTGCTCTTACTTCGTCCTGGACAAGATGCCTTTTTTCCTTCCCCTGCCCCTTATCATAACGAGGAGTTGTGAGGGCTCCAGGGAGACCTTGTCGACATCTCTCGGCCAAGTGTCCAGCTCCTGACAAGTGCTCTTCACTGGTTTCTCCAAGATGGTAGGGATCAAAGTTTCTGACATAGAGAACCTAATTTTGTCATCAAGTCTGCCCCTCCTCAACACCAGAGATCTTGATTTTCCTGGTTTGTATGACATCCTGGCCCATCCGATCACCCTTTCTAGCCCTTTCAGAATCCATCTTCCTCCTGCCACTGACTCTGTGGTGACTGTTAATTCATCCATGAAGGCACGAATTAGTGGTTATCGTATTCTGGAGTTGGACTTTGGGCCTTTATATTCTACCTCTGTAACATGGCCACCCGCGTGAAGGGCAAATACAGTACACAAATTTATAGGCAGGCAGAGCAGCGGATGGCCGTGGTTGCTAGGCAACCCCGCCATGTTGCCAATCAGAGGAAACGAGCTACACCTGTCCGACAGTTTATTTAAACCCCCAGAAACCAACACACTATGTGCGAACGTTAGATAGCACCAGGTATGCGTTGCTCTGGTATAGAAATGAGAAAAGTGAAAAGAGAAAGAGAAAAGAAGAAAGTGAAAAGATAAAGAAAAGAAAGATAAAAAGACAAAGAAAAGAGAAAAGAGAAGATAAAGAAAAAAGAAAACCAAAAAGGAGAAGTGAGAAGAGAAAGAAAAGCGAAAGAGGAGAACTGAGAACTAAGGTGAAAAGATAAAGAAAACAGAAAACTGAAGAAAGGCCTGAAAGATAAACAATATACTTTGTTAGAGATAAAAAAATAAAGGTCTGGAGAAGAAAAAAAAAAGCATTTTTCCTTTCACAAAAGAAAGGGGAGCATATATTTTTAGGTTTACACGCACATAGTTCACAAGACACTCCCCGTTCTTTAGTTGAGTTACAAAGCGGCGTAAAAGCACCATTTCCTTAGCACTGCGAGGTGCTTGCCCTAATCGATTAATCGCCGCCAAAGTACACATAATTACCCCATGTCTCAACGCTCCCCTCTAAGTCCTGCATTAGGGCTCCCACTCTTAACAACATATATGGTGATGCCACATTGGAGTGCCCCCTCATAACAACCTCAGCAGACTTTACTAGCAAGTTCATTGCTAGAGAAAACAAGATCACGGAGGTTGTGCATCCAGTGATGATTCCAACCTCAAGTCTGTGCAATCTGAAAACATACTGAAGTTGTTGCCCCTACTATCACTCTCAAGTGAAAGTTGTTGTAATAATCCTGGATGGGATTTCTTATTAGTGCTTGAACAGTACTGTGTCTCTCCAATGTCTCTTGAACTAGCTTATGAGGCATTGAGCCATATGCGTTGGCAGGGTCCAACCACAGAACCACCAGACTGCCTTTGTTCTCCTTCGCTTCACCGAGCATCTGTGAGACCATGCCTGTACGTTCAATGCAACCCGGTATCCCTGGGATGCCACCTAAAAACCCATTGTTGAGGAAGAAGTCAGTCAGTCTCTTTGCTAGCACGCTGAAGTAATTCTTTCCCTCAATGCTGATCAGAGACATAAACCTGGACTGGCTAATGGTCTTTGAATTCTCCTCTTTCGGAACACACACTCCATCTGCTGAACTAGGACTGGTTTTGCATAAAAATAAGTCGTGGAAGTGGTATATATTTTTTGGTTCATTGTTTATTCATGGTGGCAAGTGGTGTCCCTCTACTTTACATATGTATTTACTAAGTAATTAGATAATCATCAAAAAGTATTTATAGATACAACAAAACTAGACCATACTTAATTTTATCTTCAGCTACGGCTTTGTATCAGAGGAATGGCTTTAGAATAGTAATTACAATGTTCGAAATGCATTATTAGTGTCTTTCTGCTCATTTTTTGTTACAATTAAATGAATGTGAATTTTTACTGAAAAAAGAATTAATTTTAAACTTACCAGGTTTGCCAGTATGTAGTGATAACTCTTGAGGTTTTTTCCCAGTCCTACAATCTACAAAACAGAACAGAGCAAAAGATAATGGCTTTTCAAAAGGCACTCACTGGAAGTACAGCAGGTCAATGCAGTCAAATGTATGACTAGGGTAACCGAACAATTACTGTCAAATAATCAAGATCAAGATCATCACAAACATAGGAAAACGATTTTATTCACCCAAATGAACTTGTATACAAAAATGACAAAAGTAGAAAAGAAAATACAATTTAAACAACTTTTCTTGTGCCAGTGAGAATCCCTTTGCAATTACACGGAACTGAATATTCTACTAATAATCGGAATAATAGCCCAATTCGAATAGAAATAGATCATGTACAGTAACACCTCAATCGAACCCTTCTGACCTTTTGATTATTCTATAGGTAGGTAAATCTGTGTAAGTACTTGATCCAATCGTTTATCCTTGTTGGAATAGATCTTTTCTTTCTGTGCATGTTTACCCCACGTGAGAATAATATTCTCTTGCCTATTCTGACAAGTTTCCAGGAGGGAATTTTTTTTCTGTTTCTGAACAGAGCACGGACTGGCCCAACATTTCACATGCAGTAAAGCGTCTAACCAATCATAGTTAAGTCTGAATTATTGTAACCTATCATAACACAGAAGGCAAGATTTGATAGAAAAGATGAGAAACCTAACCTCAAAATTCTTCTTATTCTCTTATATTTCTGGCAGAATAAACGTCACATAAAAAAATTGCCATACTGATTAAATGATTTGAGGATGTAAACACTCATCATGTCAGATCAGTGTTAAGATGGAATCTTTAATCATAATCAGATCAATCGGACTGAATAAATATTGTTCATATCAACATAGCTAAAGCTAATACATTTCCAAAAAAATATATGAAAAACTTTCACATCACGAGAGCATGTCTGAAATCACAAATCTGTTCAAATGCAGTATAACAGATAAACAAAATGAGATATTTTTACCTCTAAATTTACCGTAATAATATAATGGTTATACCGACATTTATTTATTTTAAATTATACAACTTTCAAATGCACAAAAAAACACAAACACTGGGATTTGAGTGAGACTGGATTTTGTGAGATCCTCAAGCAATCCAAACAAAAACAAATCAGTGCCATTTTAAGTTCTGGCCAACATCTTTCTTCACATCCTATCGAGAGCAATAGCTAATAATGTTTTTAAGATTGTCATGGAAATGCATTCATTTTCACCAAAAAAAAAAAAAAAAAAAAAAAAAAACCCCAACTGACTCTCTATTCTAAAATAGAAAAAGAAAGAATAACAAAGCCAGTTAAACATAGAGGGCACCAGTGCTAGAAAGGTATGAGTCATGCACTAAGGGAGGAGGAACACATTAACATTCCAAACCCTTCAATCTGGCCTGTTTGCTTTGCTGACTCACTTTCTGGGCAATAATGTGAGCAGAGACATAATATGCTTAAATGTGTATCACTGCACAAGGGTGGGTATGTAAGAAAAAAATATCTGCAGTGTGTACACCCATATTAGAACATGTGTGCATGTGTGCACACCATGGTAGAACACACTCCTATATGTGGTATGAGTGTGTATGCTGTATGTGTGAGTGTGCGCATATGCTGAAATGATAAAACAAAAAAATGTGCATGTGTATGTGTTTGAAGAATTAGTGTTTGAGGAAACAAAAATGTGAACATGTGCATCACACACTTTAAGATTTCACAAAGTCACACAATTTAAGACTTCATTCGACTGCCTTTAGCTTTAACTATGAAGCACAAGATGGCAGTCCATTTACTGTATGAGTACAAAACAAAAATATTTCTCATGCTCCCAAAAAATTCCCAGCAGATTATACCTGTGGAATATGCCTGCGCCTATCAAGAAAGGAAAAAACACCATGAATGACCTGGTCATTCAGTAGATTCAGGTAGTCAGCTGAATTTATTTTATTGCAACATAACTTTACTGAGCTGACCAACTGAAGGAACCGCAATCATAACACTGCCTCCAATTGTTGGTTATTGGCAACTATGCATGATGGTGTTCACTATGAAATTGTAATTGTGATTTCTACTGGTTTTATTTATCTATTTATTCATTCATTTATTTATTTGTTTATTTTTAACGATGCAACTTCTCCAAGTATTTACAGTAAGTTATGTGTGCTTATGGTTATTCATAGTTTTGTTTTGACTATCTTTCTCATGCTAACTTCACAGTACTATCCTTCCAAGTTTTAATAGTGCATTGGACAGTTTTTAAACCAATTCAAATAAATTGCAGGAATCTTTTTAGTCGTTTTCTTTTTCTGATGAAGCCAATAATTTGACGCTTTTTAATTTTGACGCCCTACTGTTGTCAGCCAAAAACATATTAATCAATGCAGTAATTGTTAGTTTTTTAATAATCTATTAGAGCAAACTTTACAATAAAGTTTCTGGTATGCACTGGTGGTTTCTTTTGTGCATGGAAGGCCTGAAGTTTCTTGTGCACATCAGAAACATTCTTCTATGCCCTAGGAAAATTTCTCTTGCCACCATATACTGTCTAGAACAACACTGGATTTTCTTTAAAACTATGAAATACAGTACATATGGCATTAGGTAATTATGTAACAACAACATACAGTAAACAACAATCGGTTGCTATTTTAAAACACGAACGTCAGCTGTTCTGGAATAGTTCTTGTAAGAACAGCATTGTCAAGTGCATTTGCAAAATCCATCAAGCACTATGATGAAACTGGCTTTCATGAAGACCATCCCAGGAAAGCAAGACCAAAACTTACATCTATCAGACCATATGTTTACTTAAGGGCATAACAGACAGTGGCATTAGTTTTTAATAATGACCTCAGCAGGAAGCTTTCCCCTAAGGCCACCTTCAGGCCAAACATAGCCAAATCCAACTTGAAACTTAAATTGAGTCTGAATACAAATTCGGGCCTTTAATGACCTTGATAGATTAAAAGAGCAAAGAGGAAAAGATTGAAATTAAAATCTCCAGAAGTTGAATAGTGGTTAATTACAGTTTCAGGAAGCGTCCTACTCTTTCTCAAGCTGGGGGATAAGAGGTGATAAGATGAAAATCAGCTGGAAAATATCACTGGCATGTTTTTTGGCCCTTGTCTGATAACTATGGCCACAGACTCTTTTACACTTGAATTGGTGTTTTGGCCTACCAGTGAAAAATAAGGTGATGATTAGAGTGAGTCAATTGCAGGTGAATCCTTTATGGAATTTCACAATTCATAAACAACACAATAAAAAAAAGGATAAATAACAATACCCATTTTTTAGTGAAAATTATGTTTTAGTCTTGTGGTACAAGTAATGGGTTACATAAAGTGTTGTCTTTTTACACTTTTTGTGATGACCTTTTTAAGTCTATCATCTAAGAACAGCAGTGACTAAGATGGTATATACTACTGTACATGGAGGAAAGAATGACTGCTTACCTTCTTCAGGATGGAGCTGAGACACTCTAGCTCACAATCAATTATGATCTGGCCTTCCTTTCTGTTGTCTAGGTCCTGAAAGACTTTAAGGAACGATGCTTCAGTCATGGTCTCCACGTTCACTGAGGTCACCAGCCAGTTTCGCTCAGCTGCTGTGTCCAGAACCTTCTGCAGAACGATTAGTCCTTTAAAAGCAGCAAGAGGCAAGAACTCTTTAGACAAATCTTTTGATCTTTAGACAAATGTACATATTGAAAATACAGAATGACAATTAGTTACATTAGAGTTACATTAGTTAGACATTGAATGAAAAATTACATTGTTTTACATTGGTCTAGGTCCTGCAAATACAATTTCCATTTTCCCAATAAACTTAAGATAAAATTCTGATTTTATAAACATCCTAAGGTGATTCCTCTTTTTAGAATTTCATTAAAATTCAAAATTAAATCAGCAAATCAATTTGCTTGTACCACACAAGATGCTGTGAGGTAATTAAAAGAAGCAAAAAAAAAATTTTGGAGGGAGTGTGGCGATACGTGAATCGCCACACAAAGGATAATCGCGATATGTTACCAAATTGAATTTTCCCTATCTTTACTATTTGTTCTCAGTAACGACTGTTTCCTGGTTGAAGAAAAATCTCAGCAGCAACACTATGCAAGCATGATTTAACTGCCAATTTTTTTCTTTTTGTTGATTAACATGGCTTTCTAATCAGACAGCTAAGGTAGTTTGTGTTATTTCTACTTGGGACTGAATTTGAATGGCACTGAGACTGTTTCTGCTAAGCTGGGTTCCTGTTTGTGTTTTCAAAAACTAAGAAAACTAAATGCTGCTATGAGATTCTGGGGTACCTGTGACTAGACTAAATTGCACTGCACTCACAAACCCTTTTCACACTTCTGTGTTAAATGTGGAATAGTAAGTTGTAGTAGCATTTAACACCTTTTTCTGAGATAGTGAACAATGTCAGCAAATACAGTTCTTGAATCACTGCAGCATCCCTAAATGCACAAATAAATCCAGCTGTGTATTGAACACTTACTCTTGCTGCGTATGACTACGATGCTCCTCCTCCAAATAAATGAGCTATACTATATTGCCAAAAGTATTTCCTCGCCTGCCTTCAAGTGCATACTTTATCGACCTTGCTTTGTGCATTGGTGCATGTTGGAACAGGAATGGAACAGGAACAAAGTTGGGAGCAAGAAATTGTCAAAAAAAAATGTCTTGGTACAGTATGCTGAAGCTTAAAAGCTGCTTTCACTGGAAATAAGGGACCAAGTCCAATGACTGAAAAACAACCCCACCCAAGTTCCAGCATGACTGTGCACCAGTACACAAAGCAAGGTCCATAAAGATCTGGAAGAGCAAGTTTGGTGTGGAAGAACGTGACTGGCCTGCACAGAGTCAACCCATTACAATACCTTTGGGATGAATTAGAGTGGAGACTGTGAGCCAGGCCTTCTTGTCCAACATTGTCTCTGATCTCACAAATGCGCTACTAGAAGAATGGTCAAAAATTCCTATAAATACACTCCCAAATCTTGTAGAAATGCTTCTCAGAAGAGTTGAAGCTGTTATAGTTGCAAAGGGTGGGCCAACATCATGTTAAACCCTTTGGATTTTTAATTGGATGTTACTCAAGTTCATATCGATGTGAAAGCAGGCAAGCAAATACTTTTGGCAATATAGAGTAGCTAAGCATATGTTTAACTTACATGATATATTTTCGTCCCACAAACACTGGAAGTTATTAAAACATTTTGCCGGACAACACTGCCCATTCAAATTGAAAAGATATAGGCCCGTGATTTAGGCTCTTATGGGTAGTGTTTTTTGAGTACGCTCTTTGAATTGTTGGCTGCAGTCATTCATCCTGCCTTTTAAAATCAAATGCTCCACTTATCCCATTAAGTACTATAAAGCCAGTACTTTCTTTTAAGCTTGTTGATGAGAAAAGAGAGAACACTCATGTATGGTTGTTGCCTTGGATTATTTATACAGTACATTTGGTATGCAGTGATGGTTGCAAGATATATTATTATTTATGCATCAACATTCCCAACATGGAAGTGTGAAAAAGGTCCACTGACTCACTTTTTATACACAATTTTTGTCTGAATTCTGCATATTTGTTTTGAGCAGGAGTATAATCATAACATATGAAAATACAAGCTGCCCTCTGACAATGCTCCTACTATCAGACTAGCATTATGTTGATTTCTGCTCACCTCGCAAGAGGTAATTCACCAGTTGGGATTTCATCAATTTCGACCTCAGCATATTCAACAGACAAGATGGAAAAAACATGAACGCCTCCATGTTTGTCTTTTTTTTATTTTTATTTTAGCAACAAGCTATCCAGATCACTGATGATTGATGTATACTGTATTTTCCTTCTCAAACAGCAAACTACACTGTCTGGCCAAGAAGAAAGCTCAGTTTCAGAAGAGTCAAATTATTGGCCTGCATGGAACAAAGAAAACAACTAAAGGGACAGCTGAAATGACTAGAATTGGCTTAAGAAGCACCCAACACCTTTTGTTAAAACCTGGAAGCATAGGCTGTGACCCATAAACTTTGCAGAAGAAAAAATTGTAATCCAAACAATTGGTGAGGTCAAATGGTTAAAAAAAAAAAAAAAAAAAAAGGAAAAACAATAGCCATGTTTAGCAGTGAACGTAGAAGCACTTCCATATGCACAATGCAACAAGAACTCATAGGACTGGGATTAAACAGCTGCGTGGCCATAAGAAAAACACTTGTTAATGCGATTAACTAGGAATACAAGTCTTCAATTTCCTATAAAGCATAAAGATTGGGTCTTGGAGCAGTGTTTAAAAGTCTGATGAGTTTTTGGCTCTATTCCAGAGCAATGGGTATGTAAGTGTAAGAAGAGAAGCAGACGAAGTGATGCACCCATCATGCATAGTGACCACTAAACAAACATCTGGAAGAAGTGTTATGATCTCGGATTGCTTTAGTTGGTCAGGTCTATGCTCGGCAACATTATGTGGCAATAAAATGACTACCTGAATGTACGAAATTGAGCAGAAATCTCATGAAATGGATTATATGTTCCCTGATGGCAGAGGCATATTCTAAGACTCAACCTGTATAGCTAAATAAAATATTAAAATTTGCAACTTCTTCTGGAGCCAGTGTATATAGTCTTTTTTTTTAGGTTTAACAAGCAAACATGCATGCATCTGCTCAAAGCAAATAAATACTTGCATACATGGCAGTCTTCTTCTAACACTGTGTGCAGCCATGTTGATTTGACATCCCTCTGTGTCTACAGGAAAGAACCCATAATTGGGAACACTCCCTAAATTGGTTAGTGGGATTTTCAAGTCTTCTTTGGTTTTGACTAGTGAGGGGTTGGGAATTACAAGATGCTAGTGCTGTTTGATAACAAGGAGAGTCTCTGGTAGAAAGAAACTAGTTTTAAGGTGGCATTTAATACTGTCAAAGATACAGTCACCCTTCATCACTCGGTGAAGAATGAAGGGTTTATTACTGTAAGTTGTACAAAACTTGTAAAATCAAGGTGTCTAGCATAAAGTGCAAATAAAGGTTCTTTTAATTGACCAGATCTTTTCTTTTATTGACTAGATAAAGTAAATAAAATACTTTTGAATGAGTAGCCAGCATGTCTCTACTATAATTTTATCAATATACTCTATATCCACATATAGTTTTCTACATACATGTTAATTATAATTTAAAAAAGCATTGTCACTTAAAAGTAATTATATATAAAATATCTCTTTCTAAAAAAGAGTGTGTAGCACTTGATTTTGATGCTTTTTGTTTTTGGTTAATCAGGGGCATCTAGTCTACCATCTCCCTGCACATCCTATTTTGCACTTTTAGAGAAAGCACAATCAAACTTGTTCCTACTACTAAAAGAAACAAAGTATTATGTCTACTGCACAGTCAATGCAGCCATTGACAAATGAGGTAAGGAAAGTTATTGCTTCGGTGCAATCATTTATACTGCAGGCTGAGTAAGGACAACAGACAAACATTAATAACCCTCAGTAGACATTTACAGAGAGTAGTTAATACAAATCCAATCTTATTTTCGTGATGGTTTTACAGTTAAAAAAAAGAAAATGATTTTCCTTTGCAGCCTTTATAAGCAAGAAAGGACAAAACCAGTATTAGAAATACTAGAAAAAAAATAGAAACACAGTGTAAGTGTGGTAATTAGCTGTAGTAAAAGGGACTGCATGATGACAAAGAATATTATATCCCTGTTAAATGTAAATAAGGTGGCTACAGTCAAAATGAGAAGAAATAAAATTGACGATTGAAAAAAAAAAATTGGCTCAAGTTGGTTGTTTAAAGTTAGTCAAGTTGTGGTTTTGAAAAGATTGACTCAATGTGTGAGTTATTGTTTACTGATGAAGAGAAGAACTTGTAGAACATGTAGTAAACATATACTTTATATATAAACAGTTTGGCAGCAAAATGAGATAACTAATTCAATAGTTTTGGGAAACAAATTTTTTTTAAACGTTTAAATTATTATTATTATTATTATTAAATGAAGCAAACAGTTGTTTTTTTGGAGGGGGGATTTTTACCCCCAATTTTCTCCCTAATTTACTCGTGTCCAATTCCTCTCAGTCACTAGGGGGCTCCCTCATTAAGGCTACCACTCAGCCGGGAGGGCCGAAGACTATCATGTGTTTCCTCCGAACCACGTGACGCCAGCCGGCCGCATCTTTTCGAACTGCTCGCTCACGCACTGTTGGGAGC
Source organism: Clarias macrocephalus (assembly GCA_011419295.1). Lineage (NCBI taxonomy): Eukaryota > Metazoa > Chordata > Actinopteri > Siluriformes > Clariidae > Clarias > Clarias macrocephalus. The sequence continues at coordinate 97,173 of JAAGKR010002216.1, forward strand.
GGCGTAACACACTCGAAGGACAGCGCTATCCGCTCCTTCTGTTGCGCAAGCTCACAGACGCCCCTGATTGGCTGTAGAGCCGTGATTAATGTGGGAGCACTAAGTACCTCTCATCCCTCCCCTCTGAGAGAGCTCGGCCAATCAGCTCTCTCTAGACCTCCGGCTACGAGAGGTTACAGCATCACCCGGGATTCGAACTAGCGATCTCTGGAGAAAGTTTCCTACCAAAATATGGGTATGCACAGTTTAACCAACAGCTTCCCACACGCAGTATATGCATCGCATGTTTCTTGTACACAAATTGCTTGTTTATATTTAAATTTTTGTAATGCCATTTCCGTGCTTCACCACAGTGCTCTAAGTATCCCATATAGTTTTGCTAAGTATATAACATAGTGTTCAAACAACATCCAAATCCAAATAACATAATGTCCCGTTTCACAGAATGTAACACGGCTGTTAAGCGACACATACCTGTCATTTATTGCTTCTGGACTGCCTGCAATACCAGTAACAAAGTGAAAACATTATTTTCTTGGCTTCAGCATTCTCCACAAACCCTTTAAACACATTTAAAGCACTCACGGCAACCACTAGGTTGCACAGGAAGTATTTTCACTTCAGTGATTATGTGACCGAAAAAACTATGTAATTGGCTCATCAAAATGCGTTGGCATTTGCACAAAAACCTGGTGGCTACATATCATGATTTGCTAAGTGGAACTTTTCAAAATTAACATTTTGCTACAACCAACCATGTGTGTCAGAGAGTAATAATTTGCCAAAATTACATAAAGTCCAAAAATTTCTGCTGTCAAACTGTTCATATTTACCCTCTGACTTAATGTGCTTCTCATGTGCCTCGTTCGACACTTGAATGTAGTCAAGTAATAAATGGCTGCTGCTTTCATCAAAATCAAGTTCTATTTTGAGATATAAGGGTTCAAGTGTTTAAGAGTCCAAATGCATGTACAATCTGTACTGTATAATCACAACTGATCCAGGACAAATAAGTACTGTATATTTTAATATCAGGTATAATTCACCAAATTGGAGGACGAAATTAATGTACCAAGGACAACATTATGAAGCGGACAATGAGCAGCTTGTCTATGTTCTCATTACAAACCATATTGTTCAATTTTGGTCAGATCAGATTTGCATGTCATGATAGTTGACCTTCATAATTACAAGTGACTTTTATCTGAGTCTAATGTGGATGCGCCTGTCCTCTGAAATGGAACACATTCTAAGATTTCATTCAATCATCTTTATCTTTAATTACAGCACACAATGTGGTTGCCAGTTCATGTGTATAATTGACTCCTCATACTCCCAGAACCACCCTTTCAGTCCTTGAATTTGAGTCCTGGAATATGCCTGTTACATCAGGAAAGAATAACTTCACTGATTTGTTAACCGGGTCCTTCAGTACATTCAGGTCGTCTGCTGACTTAATTTTATTGCCACATAATGTTGCTGAGCCTAGACTTGACCAACCCGAAGCAACCCCAGATCATAACAGTGCTTCCAGAGTCCTTTACAGTGGGCTCTATGTATGATGGGTGCATTATTTTCGATTCCTTTTTTACGCTGATGCACCTATCGCTCTGAACTCATCAGGCCATGTGACTTTTTATTCCATTGTTTCAAATTCCAATCGTTATGCTATGTAGTAAATGTAACAACTTTTCTGATTAGTCTCACTAACAGTTGGATTTCTAATGGCTACACAGCTGTAATTTCAACTCTCCTTAGTTGTTTTCTTTGCTTGGTGTTGCCCAATAATTTGACCCTTCTGAATTAGCAAAAATCTATTTGGTGTTTTGCTCTGGAGGACGGCAAGCAGTTAGTCAAATGTATTTGTTGTGGTCCATAAGAAGGAAGAAAGCTTTAGATGTTTCAGTAGATATGGCTAGCACTCATATGAAATCCCCACGCAGCTAGTGCTGACTAACAGAATGAGCACCCTTGCATGTGTAAAAGAGAAAAAGTCACATGTATTCAGTTTTGCCCATCCTCATTTAAGTTGCATGACCGCATTTTGGAACCGTCTAGAACCACATACAAAAGTGATTCAGATCCGATCTGAAAAATGCACTCAGACAGCCCTAAAAAAATCAAACCTGTCAGAGTGTTGAGGTGAGTCACTTCAGGTTGGTACAGTAATGTGAACATAGCCTTTATAGGGCCATTTTTACTTGGCTGGAACCAAACAAGAGTGGCCTATCCTATAAAGACACATATTAAGAACAACAATGTACATTAAGGATGGGAATCACCAATGACCACCCAATCAGGTATGATCACAATACCTATGTGCCTAATTTATATTGCAATTCTGTACCATGACTTTATAAATTACCCAATTTGATATTAATTTTTTCTGATGATTTTGTTAAAATTTTAGATCCTTGAACGTCCTTGAAAAAGGTTCCTTGAACCTAGGTCATGACGCAAAAGTTTTAGACCTTAGCTTTATTGAGCAGCTTCACAACTGAATTGAGTAATTAAATGTAGCCAATTTCTTAGTCCCAGTTGGACTGCTGACCAGTAGGTCCCCGGTTCGAGCACTGATGTCGCTGGACTGAATCAAAGGCAACATTTATACAAAATTACTACAAAATTACTTCAAGTAAAAATTATAACATTTAACTTGAAATTAAATTTGCTGAAAACCTTCAATTTTACAATGAGTTTGTGTTGACCAGTTGAGAGCAAGTAGTTCTCACACTAGCATGTGCAGTTCCTAATGCATACAAGTTTTGAGACTTTGCTAAGCGTATAACCAGCCAGCCAGAAGAAATCACTGAATGATGACTGGTGCACCTCTATTATGAATTGAAAACAAAAAAATGATTTTGGAGTCAGTGTGGCGATACAGGAATCGCCACATAAAAGAACCGTGATACATAACTGAATCTGCTTTCTCCGCATCTTTACAGCATGTTGCGACAAATTTCCCATTGGTGTCTAATGCAAACATGCACAGACCTCTCCACAAACAAGCATTTCCTTAACGGGCTTAAAATAAAACAGGAACGGTGCAGGGCTGTATCTAGGCAACAGGAGGCTGGTAATATGGATCCCTACAATATGGTTCCTCTTACTCACAGAGAGTTAATGGCCCTACAGCCCTAGTCCCTTAGAGCTTCCAGCAGATAAAACCATCAGCAAGTCACAGAGACATATATCAAAAGCCTAGCTTCCACAATAGCACACACAAGCTCATCCTGAGGACAGGGCAATAAAAAGTTGACAGAGAAAGAGATGAAAAAGAGGGAAGAGAGGAAGCTTCTTTATCTGTACCTCTCACTCTCTGTCTTAAAGATAGTCTGCAATATGCAGGGGAAATGACTTTTACACTGAAATCTAGTGACAGGTGATACTATTCTAGGGCCACTGCATCTGATTGGATGTTGGGGATGGAGCTGGCACACTTGGTGTTGACTGCACATTCAAACTCAACATATATATGTAAGAACAAAAAAAT
>JAAGKR010002217.1:0-11160 GCA_011419295.1 Clarias macrocephalus
CTTCACCACCTTCCGGACGTTATATGACGCAGCCTTGTACTGGTCCATGTCCCCTGACGCAAGTCCCGCGTTGTAGGCAGCGGTGCGAGATCTCAGAGCGTCGCGGATGGTTTTATCCACCCACGGCTTCTGATTAGGAAACGTTCTGATGGTCGTTTTCTGTACGGTATCATCCGCTAGTTTCCCGATGAATCCCACAACCGCTTCCATAAACACACTGACGTCATCAGAGCTGTTCCGGAACATGTCCCAGTCTGCGTCATCGAGTGCATCCTGAAGCGCGGCCACCGATTGGTCCGTCCAGCGCACGACCTCCCTCTGAACCGGAAGTTCCTGTTTTAGCCTTTGTTTATATTTTGGCATGAGGAAGATGGCGGCATGGTCAGATTTCCCAAACGGTGGACGAGATTGTGCCTTGTAGCCGTCCTTAACTGAAGTGTAACAGTGGTCCAGTGTCCTTTCGCCCCTGGTCGGGCAGGTGATGTGCTGATAGAAGTTTGGCGCTGCGCGTTTGAGGTTGGCACTGTTAAAGTCCCCCGCCACAATAAGCGCAGCGTCCCGGTGTTGTGTTTGGTGCTGTGTGAGTGCCTCATGCAGCTCGCATAAGGCAGTGTCCGTGTCCGCTTGTGGCGGAATATAAACGGCGCTGATTATGACCGATGTAAACTCCCGAGGAAGATAAAAAGGACGACACTTGATAGTCAATAGTTCCAGGTTGGGCATGCAGGAGCGTGCGAGAGGAACAACGCTCGCGCTGCTGCACCAGCTGTTGTTCACCATCAAACACATGCTGCCTCCCCTCGTCTTCCCCGAGTCCCGTGTCCTGTCCATGCGGTGAACCGAGAAGAACTCGGCCAGCTGGATGGCGTGGTCCGGCACCGCTGGGTTCAGCCATGTCTCGGTGAAGTAGAGGAGATTGCAGTCCCGAATGTCTCTCTGGAACTTTATCCTGGCCCTGAGGTCATCGAGCTTGTTCTCCAGTGACTGGATATTGGCGAGCAGGATGCTAGGCAGAGGTGTGCGGTGTGCACGAGCTCTCAGCCTGTTCCTGACACCGGCTCGTTTCCCTTGGGGCCGCCGCTTCGCGTCGTGTCCTTTGTTCTCCCTCAGGATCTCACTCGGCCAGCTCGGATCCGGAGTCAAAAACGTCGAATTGTGAGTACATTGTATACCAATAGAAATAAGAGTATCTCTATCGTACCTAATGCCGGATTAAAATTATTGAAAGTTAACTTAAAAAACGAAAACAAGGTAAAATAGGTCGGAGCAGCCGTGACGGCAGCCGACCTCACTGGCGCCATCTTGTACTCTTGTTTGTGGTGTCGTCTGTGTGTCAAACCTGTTACTGGTGCTATAAGCAGAAACAGAGTCTGCCTTTGGGTGACTGTACACTGATATAACAAATTGTTTGGGAAACTTGCATGGTAAATAAAAATGGCACAATTAAACAGATAAGAGTTGCACAACTGGTGTACAAAAACTCTATTTGACAGTCACAGTGGTACAGTATTGATTGTTAACATAGAAACATACTCCGCCTCCTTGCGTTTCCCCCATTACCTCTGTTGGTCAAAATGAAAAGAAGCTCCAAATCCATCAATGGTTAGGTCATTAATGATAAAAATAAAAACCACCCTCCCCCGCTCCTAGTGCTCTATTAGCATGCAAGATTGATGTAAATGACTATTCAGATGTAAATAAATGCTAATTGCCGTGTTGTTTGGGGGAGTGATGTGCTGGTGCATGTCTATGTCAAACAGAACAGGAAGTGTGTGAATGAATAATAAGTATTTTCATGTAAATATTCTTATATTCCTGTAAGAATCTTTCCCTGAGAATATGACTCATTGCATGTATCGACACTTCATGTTTTTTAAATAATAGTAATCATCATGATTTTTTTGCTGTTTGTGTCCAGCGTTGAATAATTATTTGACCACAAATGGCTGGAATGTGGTTGTGAATTTATGACTGAAATGAAGCTGCTCACCATGCGCTTTCACTTTTTTAAAAGGCAGCGTTTATTCAACGAGTATATATTTGTGCTATGTTGTTTTTATGGGGTACTGATTTTACATTTTGTCTGCTTTGCAAAAGTCGACCCTCTTTGTGATCTGAGTATTATGACTGAAATAAAGCTGCTCAATAAAAGTGCAAAGTGAAAGTGTGCACTGAAGTGAGACGCTTTATTTCACTCATAAAATACTCAGATCACAAACAACAACATAGCACAATGCATGTTATCTGTGAATGGCTGAAATGTGGTTGTGAATAAGCCTTTTAGTGAATGTGAAATGTATGTGTGAACCGGCAGCGCGCACCTTAACTTCATAGCGTTTTGATCAAAATGCAGATGAATATGTGCGCCGATATGAGAGATTTATATGAGATTCATTAATAAAATTGCAGACATAATCCCCCAGAAATTCAACAAACACAAATATATACTCACTTAATAAATGTTGTCTTTGCCTCGCGGAATATGTGGCGATGTGGGTCGCTGGCTTTCAGTCTTAGTAGACTATAACATATTTTTGCTGTGTAGTTCTGCATATGAATAAAAAAATAACCACATCATGAAAGCCTGTTTGTGCTCTACATAAATAATGGGAATATATTAGCTACTGTACTGGTAAAGATTTTAAATTTACACAAATTTAAGAAGAGCGCTAATGCATTACAGGTCTTCAGAAAGCCCTAAGGGTATTAATTAAACCCCGGAACATACTGTCACAATACTATGTTTTGCTTCTATTCACAGTGTGGCTTATCTGGCAGGGGAACTTGTACGCAGTCTCAGAGAAAGTGAAATTTTTGAGGGAGAAGACAGAAAAAAGAAACAAGAGGACGATTTAAAAGATGAACTCTGTGTTCAGATTGCTGGATTATGTCATGACCTGGGTGAGTCATTTACTATCTGTAACAACTGGGTTATGTTAAAACAAATATAAAAACACATAATTATATTAACTTAAATTACAATTTTTTAAATGTGTTAACTATAAGTAAAACAACATTTAAACTTTGGGCACAATTCTTAGTTCTAGAACTGAAATGAACATATGTATATATATCATTAAAAATATTGAGACTCCACAAAATATTATTTTTGTTATTAAAGTTGCTCTGAGAAGTCAAGAATTGAATGCTGTTTTCCTCCGTGTAATTAAAATAAAATTGCAGTTCTCAAAAACAACCAATAAGGGTTTCATTACAAATGATATTCATATGTGGATGACATACTTGTGGATAACCTCCAAAAAGTCAATGCTGCCCGGACATCTGCACCACACAACCTGTGTGCCTTTTGAGCACGCTAAGACCTCTAAAAAGCTCCGGATGCTAATGTCACTGAATATGGCATAGGTTTTAGGCATCGTCACGACTGGATGTGTCTTTCTGGTGTGCCATCACCAGCTGTGCTTAATATATACAACCTGTGTTCCTTTTGAACATGTTAATTCAATTTAATTCAATTCAATTCAATTTTATTTGTATAGCGCTTTTAACAATTGTCATTGTCGCAAAGCAGCTTTACACAATCAAAAGAATTATTTAAGTTTCTATGAAATGTGAATGTGTATGAATCAAAATGGTCAGAAACTCCCTGATGAGCAAGCCGAGGGCGACAGTGGCAAGGAAAAACTCCCTGAGATGGCAATAGGAAGAAACCTTGAGAGGAACCGGACTCAACAGGGAACCCATCCTCATCTGGGTGAAACAGAAAGCAGGAATTGATCTGCATTCATACTGTGTGTTAACACACAGTTGTTAACAGATGTTAACTGATGTTAATATGCAGTCCAGGTAGTTATTTTAGGTTCAGGAAATTCCAGTCCTGAACAATCGAGCGACTGTAGCCAAGTCTGCAGAAAAATAGCTGTCAACATCAGTCGAGGCCAGAACCGTCTTCATAGTAGAGTGAAACTGTCCCCAGACATCGGACGCATCCCAAAGAGACACACGGGACAACCATGTGACAAGATCTCCAACCAGAAGCGGGGCACCAGGATGAGTCAGGCAGGTCCAGAGGGCAGAGGGAGTCTGGATCAATGGCAGCTCAGGAACGACATGTGTAGCTCGACAGAGAGAGGGAAAGAGAGAAGCGGGGAGAGCAGAAGAGGAGAGATAACAGTTAGGTATGGTCACAGTCACATAATGTATAAGGTGAATGTATATTTAGTGTAGAGTGCAAGCAGAGACTCCGGCAGGACTAACTATAAAAGCATAACTAAAAGTTATAAAAACATACCAGTTCACCAAAATACTCTACGTCCATGAGTCCCCCAGATCTGCTCCTTTACCTAAGGCTAATCTATTTACAAAATGCTTGGTTAAATGGATAGGTTTTTAGCCTAGACTTAAACACTGAGACTGTGTCTGAGTACCGAACACTATTTGGAAGACTATTCCATAACTTTGGGGCTTTGTAAGAAAAAGCTCTGCCCCCTGCTGTAGTTTTTATAATACGCGGTACTGACAAGAAGCATCCTTTGATCCACCAGTAAAGCGTTGCAAAAGTCCAACCTTGAGGTGATAAAAGCATGAACTAGTTTTTTCTGCATCGTTTAGTGACAATATATTCCTTAACTTGGCAATATTTCTGAGGTGAAAGAATGCTATCCTGGTGATATTGTCTACATGAGCTTCAAATGAAAGACTAGAATCTATAATCACACTGAGGTCTTTTACTGTTGCACTAGATAGAACAGAAAGGCCATCTAAAATAGTGTGATCTAAAATCTTGCTTCTAGCTACATGCGGTCCTATGACTAGAACTTCTGTCTCATCAGGATTAAGCAGAACGAAGTTAATTAGCATCCAGTCTCTTATATCCTTTAGCAAGCTGGTTTCTCTCATCTGATTTTACTGAGACGTATATCTGTGTGTCGTCAGCATAACAGTGAAAATTAATATCATACTTACGGATTATGTTGCCCAAAGGAAGCATGTAAAGGGAAAAAAGCAGTGGAAACCGAACCCTGTGGAACACCAAACTCCACTAGAGAACATGCAGAATAATCACCATTTAAATCTACATACTGATAACGATCGGTCAAATAAGATCTGAGACAGGAGACGGCTGTTCCCTTAATTCCTACTACATTTTCTAATCTGTGAAGGAGAACACTATGATCAATGGTGTCAAAAGCTGCACTGAGGTCGAGTAACACAAGTATAGTTACGCAACTCTGATCAGAGGCCAATAGGAGGTCATTTACTACTTTAACAAGTGCTGTCTCTGTGCTATGATGAGGCCTAAATCCTGACTGATACAGTTTATGTATGTTATTTCTATGTAGATATGAGCATAGCTGCTCCGCTACTATCTTTTCCAGAATCTTAGAGATAAAGGGGAGATTTGATATCGGCCTGTAATTGGACAGCTGACCGGGGTTGAGGTCAGACTTCTTAATTATCAGTTTAATAACTGCTAATTTAAAAGATTTTGGAACATACCCAATGCTGAGTGAAGAATTAATTATTTTCAACAGGGGTTCTGTTATTGCTGGTACTAACTGTTTGAGAAAATGTGTCGGTATAGGATCTTATATACAGGTGGATGAATTTGCAGAAGAGATGGGTGAAATTAGTTCATTCTCTTCAAGGGGAGTAAAGTATTCTAGGTTCCGATCTGACGTGGTTAGTTTAACATTTGCATCAATTACATTGTCCGGTTTCAAAGCCTCAATTTTATGCCTAATGTTTACAATTTTATTATTAAAAAAGTTCATGAAGTCCTCGTTACTGCATGATGTTGTTGTGGAGATTTCTGCAGTGGTCTTATTTCTGGTTAATTTAGCTACTGTATTAAATAAAAATCTAGGATTATTTTTGTTATTTTCTATAAGAGTGGAGAGATACGTTGATCTAGCATCACTGAGAGCTTTTTTATAGTTCAGGATGCTCTCTTTCCAAGTTTTAAACTGCGCGTGTGATCATTATACCAGGGAGCGAGTTTCTTATCTCTAATCATTTTCCTTTTAACTGGAGCTACGTTAAGGTATAACAAAATGTTGATTCTAAATGTTCAGTCGCCTGATCGAGTTCTGTAGAGTCAGTTGGCGATCCAATCAAAGTTGGTAACTCTGGGAGATTACTGATAAAGCTCTGTGTGGTAGTTGATGTGAATGTACGTTTAATACGGTAGCGCGGTGCTGTGCGTACATTATTACTATGACACACTTTAATTGAGAAGATAGTGATCTGAGATAACTTCAAACAGTGGAATTGTGAATAAATTTCTTATACTTAATCCAAAGAATAAAGTGTGACCTGCTTTATGAGTAGGTCTTACTACACATACCAGTATGGACATAAATGCTGTCCTCAGAGGGTCTTCTGGATTCTCAAAATGAATATTAAAATCTCCAGCATTTAACGCTTTATCTACAGAAATGGCTAGGTTTGAGAGGAAATCTGCAAATTCACAGAGAAATTCAGAGTACGGCCCTGGGGGTTTGTAAATGATAATTACCGGGAATCTACTTAATATTTGTAGCTACACTTATTATATTACTTACTATACGGAGCTTTGGATGCATTAAATTTGTGTCCGTGTTTTTGTACCAAAGACATATTATGATTGTACATAACTGTGACACCACCTTCTCTACCAGTTAGCCGAGGCTAGTGTACTGTATGTAGCTGTATCCAGGAGGACTAGCTTCTTTTCAAGCTACACACTCGTTCTGTTTAATCCAGGTTTCTGTTAAAGAGGGGGCTGTTCTCAGGGCACAAGAATCTTCTTATTAGATCACAATGTCTTACAATATTATAAAACCTTACAATATCAAACTCCAGATCAAATAAAAAAAAAAAAACATTTATTATTTTCCTTCCACTTTACAACTACGTGCAATTTTGTGTTGGTCCATCACATAAAATCCCAATAAAATACATTTATGTTTGTGGCTGTAACAAAATGTGAAAAATTGACAAAATGTGGAAAAGTTCAAGGGGCATAAATACTTATTCAAGGCACTGTATATATAGATATATTTTGTTTTATCACAATGTGCTGTAAGGTCGGGTATTTTACATGTCCTCACCTCGGACTGTTGTGGATATGTTTGCTCTAACGACCCATGTTTTATGTCATAGAAGCATTCCACATCTGGTTTACAACACAAGACTTGTTTTAAACTTCCTGGAGGAAGAATAAGCATAAATTGACCTGTCCATACATCACTGATGGTTCAGTTTTCATAGTGTACTTAGCGATAGTGTACCGTAAATACACAGGGTATGCGGAACACACAAAAACGAACATGCAAGTAAGTAGCATGGCTTACTCCAAAAAATGGTATGTAACATTTGAAAACTGAATCTTCAAAGATGTATGAACAGTTCATTGTATTGTAGCGTCCACCGGTACAGGAACTACACCACAAGTATGCCACTAGCAACTTTTATTAACTTGACTGTTGTCGGCCTCAGTCACACCACACAAAATAAACCAACTGGATCAGAACAAAACCTGCCTCTCCCCCCGAACGGACACAACCCCCCCCCCCCCCCATCACGCATGCGCCCCGCCTGTACACACACACCACACACACACCACACACACACAGAAGGTGGTCCCTGTCTCTCTCTGTCCCAACTGTGCAGGGATAGGTAACGCACTTCTAACTTATACTCACTCCGCTACACTACCCCCCCCTATTAAAGTCCTCGACCACGAGGACAAAGTCTTTAAACCTTAAGGGGGCTCTGCTTTGTCTTTTTGGTCGGACATTGCTATTTGTAGCCCCTCCTGGATCCCCCTCCCCAGGAGATATATCCGACAGCCCGGAAGTAGCATGGCCACCACGATGCGTATTTTCTGGGTTCGGGGTTACTTCCTTCCCCTTCTGAGCACTGGCACCGGGACCCCAGGATGTGTACTCTCCCCCACTCTTCTCTAGTGGAATTGCTGAGCATTTGTAAGGGGCAAGCCGGTCACTATGCAGCACCACCTTGCGGCCCCGTGGAGGCAACTGCACTCGGTAGACGACTTCCCCCAGCCGCTCCAAGACTAAGCATGGGCCCAACCAAGAGCTGTCTAACTTAGGGCATTGCCCCTTCTTCCAGGTTGGCGCATAGACCCAGACTGACTCCCCGGCTGAAAAACCCCTTCCTCTGGCACGAAGGTCATAATTCCTCTTTTGTCTGACTCCTGCATTCTGCAGTTGACTCCGGGCATATGCGTATGCGGTGTCCAAGCGATCTTGGAGACGTCTGGCATAATCCGGCCCCACAGGAGTAGCTGGTACATCTGGGGGCCACCCAAAGGCAAGCTGTGCAGGGGTCCTTAACTCCCTGCCTAACATAAGGAGCGCTGGAGTGCATGAGGTGGAGTCCTGGACTGCGGAGCGACTGGACATGAGAACCAAGGGTAAATGCAAGTCCCAGTCCAGCTGATGTTTTGATGTAATAATGGATAACTGCTCAGCTAGAGTGCGGTTAAATCTTTCAACCAAGCCATCGCTCTGTGGGTGAAGGGGGGTTGTGCGGGTCTTGGTGATACCCAGTTGTTCACACATGGTTGAAAATACCCTTGATTCAAAGTTTCTTCCCTGGTCACTATGGATGGTCTCCGGAAGTCCCAGACAGCTAAACCTTCCCTCAATGAGGGCACTAACGACAGTCTCGGCCTCCTGGTCAGGCAGTGCATAGGCCTCAGGCCATTTAGTGAAATAATCCATGGCAGTGAGTATGAAGCGATTACCACGAGCTGTACGTGGGAATGGACCTAACATATCATCGCCGACTTGCTGCATGGGTTCCCCCACCGAAACCTGTTGAAGCGGGGCCCTCGATTGTCCCTGCGGCCCTTTATGTGCCATACAAAGGTCACAGCACCTACAAAAGTCTTCCACATCCCTTCTCATGCGCCCCCAGTAGAAGGCTTGCCTCAAGTGGCATAGTGTTTTTGTAACCCCAGAACCAGCAGAACCATGCACGGCTTTAAGAACTTCCTCTTGCCCCTGTTTGGGCACCACGACCTGCCATTTCCTTTCCCCAGTCGCTGGCTCGACCCATGCTCGTTGAAGGACACCATCTCACAACCGCAGATGTTCAAACTTGGCCCACAACCCTTTTGTCTCTAGCAATAGAGCTGCCACTTCTTGCCACGATGGGCGCTGCCGTGCACCCACCCACTGTATCACAGACTGTATGTCGGAGTCCTGTGCCTGTTCTGCAGCCCAGTCCATAGTGTTTATTCCCCGCAGTTCTCTACATTCCTGTGGGAGTGCTCCGCCTTCTACCCCATCTTCTGGGTCTGCCCTAAGCTCCGGCCTGTGCTCGCGGGCCTCCGTCCTGTCGCAATATCGGCACCCCTCTATGCTACAAGGTCGTCGGGAGAGTGCATCTGCATTACCATGTTGCTCCCCTGCACGATGAGTGATAGTAAATAGCACTGTAATTCCTCTAACCAACGGGCTAACTGTCCCTCAGGTTCCCGGAACTTCATCAGCCACTGCAGAGAGGCATGATCCGTGCGTATGGTGAAAAGTCAGCCACACAAATAGTACTTGAAATGTCTAATGGCGAAGACTACTGCCAGTAGTTCCCGGCGTGTAACACAATACCGCCTCTCAGCCTTGCTCAGAGCCTTGCTGTAATATGCCACAACCTTCTCTCCTTCTGGCCGTACCTGTGATAAGACCACACCTACCCCTTCCCCACTCGCATCAGTGTCCAAGACGAAGGGTAGTTGAGGGTCGGGTGGCGTCAAAATGGGTGCATTTGTCAGCTTACAGAAGGCTTTTCCACAGTCCTCCAACCAGGCGAATGGACGGTTTTTCTGTAGTAATTTATGAAGTGGGGCTGCAATGCTCGAAAACCCAGGCACAAATCTCCTGTAATAAGAGGCCAGTCCCAAGAAGCTTTTTAGCCCCCTCTGATCCGTGGGAATAGGCCATCCCTTTATTGCCAACACCTTCTCCTCTGCAGTTCCAATTCCCTCACTGCCTATGGTGTGCCCCAAGAAAGTCAACTTCCTGCACATTAGCCTACACTTGTCTGGATGCAATTTCAGCCCCGCCTCCCTGATCTTTACTAACACGTTGTGCAGCGCTGCAAGAGCAGAATCAAATGGGTTGCCATGTGCCAGAATGTCATCCAAAAAAACCAGGCATTCCGTACGTGGAACACCAGCTAACACTCTCTCCATTAACCCTCAAATGTGGCCGGCGCATTACATAGTCCAAAACAGAGCACTTTAAACTGCCATAGTCCTTTCCTTGTGCAAAAAGCAGTCTTAGGTTGTGCTTCTGGAGACAGTGGAACCTGCCAGTAGCCGCTCCTCAAATCTAAAGACGAGAACCATGAAGAACCAGCCACCAAATCCAAGCATTCATCGACACGTGGGAGGGGGTATGAGTCCTTTTTAGTGACCTCGTTCAATTTCCTGTAGTCCACACAAAAACGCCACTCTCCCCCTTTTTTGGGTACCATAACCACCGGCGACGCCCAGGGGCTCTCAGAGGGCTCAATTATTCCTGCCCGCTGCATTTTCACTAATGCCTGCTCTGCTGCTTCCTGCTGGCCCAGGGGCAGCCTCCGTGGTCGCTGCCATATTGGTTTGGCCTCCCCTGTGTCTATGGAGTGCTGCGTCAGCAATGTCTTTCCTAGCTCGTCCTCTTCGCAAGAAAAACAGTCCTGAAATTCCATTAGTAGCTGCCACAATTGCCCCTGCTGTTGCTCATTCAGGTCGCTGACACTCTGCTGCAATACCTTGTGTAGACTGCCCATTTTTCTGCCCATGCTGTTCATTGTGGCCCCCGGGTATTTAGCGCATATCTCAGTAGTAGAGCTACCCGTGGCTCCCCCCCCCCCCCCCCCGTACCTATTCTGCCCCGGTCCCTCCCCATTTGACTCTCCCCTATCTGCCATTGCACACAACTTGGGTTCCCCCGGCATCCCCCCACTGTCCGCCTGTCTGTTCTGTCTTTGCGGTCCCATATTGACTGAATGTTCCCTGCCCAATGTCATTTTGGCTTCCCCTAGGTCCAGCTTACAATCATAATCCCTTAGAAAGTCCATGCCCAGAATGCACGTATCCTTCACATCTGCTACCCACACAGGGTGTTTCACAGTCTTTCCCCCAACAGTCAATGTCAGCCGTCCTCTCCCTTTCATTGGTGCTAGCTCCCCTGTTACTGTCCTGAG
>JAAGKR010002217.1:11180-58093 GCA_011419295.1 Clarias macrocephalus
ATATATATATATATATATATATATATATATATATATATATATATATGTATGTGTGTGTGTGTGTATAAAAAATGGATGGATGTTTTACCAAACCTTCCTTAAACATTAATCCTACATTTAAGAATCACACATTTGATTTTAGCACTTCTATGCTATCCAGCAGCATTGGGATAAAAACAAAGACATTGCTTTGTAGCACATTGTATGTACACCTATGAGATGAGGCAGCAATTTTCCCTTCAGAAACATGCTAATGTCTATGTTTTGTATAGACGCTCCAATAGAGCTAACATTCACAATGATCTCTCACTAAACTGTCCTTGGATGAACTTCTGTTAGACACAACAAAGAGAATGAAACCAAATAGGTCTCTTTCATTCTCCTCATCATTATCAGTGCATTAGCCTGCCAGTGCAACCACCCACCAGCACAGTCCACATTGCCAGCACCAGCACACCCCAATTCATCACCAATAAATCCATACCTCCTGTATTGTGAATCAGCAATCAGAGGCAAACTCCACATGGTGGATGATGATCACTGCCAGAGCAAGTACAAACATATGCATGCACACACACACATACTCAGAGTGGGTGAAATTAATTAGTATGGAGGGGATGGTGTTGATGAGATACATGTTGGAACACCCCAGAGACACAATGGAGAGCACACTTCCTGCCAAGATGGCAGTGATGAGCTTATCCCCAGTACAGTGACATAAAGTTTGAAATTTGCCCTTAGCAATTTGTGAATGGCCACTAATAACATGATGTAACATAATTGTTGTCCTTGAATAGTAATTGTTATTTACTATTAGCTTACATCTACAAAGGTTGTAAAATGGGTATAATTTCTTTCAAACTTTGTTTTTGTGATCAAGACAGTGATATTTCAAAAATTCATTAAGTATTTATATTTTTAAAAAAATAGATATTTTATTTATGTAAACTTTCTGGCTTACACAAAGTCATAACATGACCAAAATGATTATACAAAAACATGTTTATTTTTTTTATCATGTATTAGGGTCCAAATGTAGTCACCCACAATGTTTTCACTGTATGCAACTTGGTACTGTAGCTGCGTTCAAAGTCAAGATTGTCTTGATGGAAGATTTCGCCTTGTTTCCGCAAGTACGCACCCATATTGTCTTTTAATCTGTCAAGATGAATGTTGTCTTTTAATCTGTCAAGATGAATTCTGTAGCCCATTTTGCAGAAGTTGCATACCATGGTCTCTACATGTTCCACATAGTTTTTGGCTTTGTGATTTCCAAGGAACCATCAAACCACTGCAACAAACCTGCTACAAGCAGCTTTCCGTGTCCTTGTATGCTTCTTAGTATATTCCTTGCAATCAATTATCTTCTTTATTTGTAAGCCTACGAAGATCCCTGCTTTCACTTTAGCCTCTGAAATGGAAAAAAATTGTAAAGGTACTGCAGTGTTTCATCAAGACCAATTTTATGTGCAATTGTGAAAACAATACTTTTCATGGGTCTACCAGTGGCTCCCATTTGACATTGTTTCCATCCTCATTGAATATATTTCCCTCTGGCCAGTCTTGCCTGTAATTGTGTGCCACAGTGTCCCCGCTATATCATAGGCAAATATAGCATGGATACTTGGTGAAGCTGCCTTGAAGACCCGTTAGGAATGCCACCATACCATTTACAAGTGGTACTCCTTGTACTTCAAAGCATCTAACAAGATTTTAACACTGCTGTATTTCTCTTTAAGCTGCACCAAGTGAGCCAGTGGAAGAGATGGATACAAATTTATACTTTAACAGCTTACTGCTGAATGTAGCTGGAATTTTAATGCAGTGTTGAACAGTTTTTAAAAATCGCTGCTCAGGACACGAATCAAAGTTTAAGCAGAACTAGTAGTTTATATACATATATACACACACACACGCACGCACGCACGCACGCACGCACGCACACACACACACACACACGCGCACACACGCGCGCACACACGCGCACACACGCGCACACACACACACACACACACACACACACATTTCTATGTAGAAACAATTAGGAAATAACACTTTCAGACCAGAGGCAAAAATGTAATTATTGTAGAACCATACAAAGCATACATTGCTTTAACCTCTAACATGCCTAGGGATGTGATTTGAATTCTTTACCAATACACTTCCTCAGTTAAACATCTTACTCTTACTCATAACATACTCACTGTTCATCTTCATATTTATTTCTTTATGCACTCATCATGTTCCCTTTTAGCATTGACTTGCACTACCTCAGTCTTGCATCATTTACTTTGGCACTTCTGTCACTTTCAATGGCTATAACTCACTCAATTTTGCTCTAGTCTATCCATTACAGTTTTTTTGGATTGCTTACACACTAAAATTAAAAGTAGTACACTATTAGCAAAACCTTACTCTCAAGAAGCAAAACATCAGCCCATATTTGCACAACTATAAGCACATTGTCAACCTCACACTTGTTGCAAAACTCTACACACAGTGATTTGCAAAACACTAAAAACACTTAACATACATTACACACACAAAATCTATCATGAAGTCACTTCCTTGCAATACCAATGCATTGACTGTCAAATTACCACATGTCCAAATGTCCATCCAATTGGTTCAACACAGTCATCAGGTGTGCAAACACTTGTTTGCTTAATTGTAGACACACCAATCAGGTGTTTAAGCACTATAAACTAGTTTCTACATAGGATTGTGGGTCAGGAACGACAAGGGGGAAGGCCTCCTATGTTCACAGAACAGCAAGAGAGGGAGATAGTAAACATGGTTTTGGCCAACAATGCTATAACACTCAAACAGCTCCAAATGAACATTGTCAATAACCATGACAGTTTCAACGATATCCATCAGGTCTCAATATCAACACTGGCACACATGCCTAAAAAAAAACATTTTTTATCGAGTGCCTTTCGAGCGCAATCCCAAAAGGGTGAAAGGACTGCGACATGATTATGCAGAGGTGTGTATTCACTTTAGCAGTGTGATCTTGCATACTTTCTCATAATCTTTTACTGTACTGAAATTTGTATACTAGATCTACACTGAACTACACAATTTTGCCTGACACTGTTCTTCAGGTAGTTTTACGAATGGATGGAGAGAAGATCCAGCATGAGTTCATTTACGTAGATGAGGCTGGGTTCAACCTGACGAGAACACGAAGGAGGGGAAGAAACGTCATTGGCCATAGAACTATAGTCAATGTCCCAGGGCAACGTGGTGGAAATATAACACTCTGTGAAGCCATTACACAGAATGGGGTCCTACACCGCCATGCCCATATAAGCCCTTACAACACAGCACTCATACTTACATTCTTGGACCAACTGCACAACATAACAGCAGCAAATCAAATCATATGCAATACATTGTTGTCTGGGACAATGTATCTTTCCACCGCTCTGCTCTGGTTCAGAACTGGTTTCAGCAACATCCACATTTCACCGACCATACTCTCCATTCCTCAACCCTACAGAAAAGTTTTTCTCAGCATGGCGGTGGATGGTATACGATCTCCGTCTCCAGCGTGAGGTACCCCTTGTCCAAGCTATGGAGGAGGCCTGTGACCAGATAAAGGTAGCAGCAATACAAGGATGGATTTGTCATTCAAGACGTTTCTTTCCAAGGTATCTTGCCTGCGATGTTGATGAAATTCTCAACATTTCAGATCCAGCTAGGCGAAGAGACAATATCTAGTGTTTTTTTTGTTTTGTTTTGTTTTTTTGTAACAGTAAACTTACTGTACAGTACAATATGTAAAGTGAGATGTTGTTACAGTTCTATGAATCTCCATGTCAACATTTTGGGCATGTTGAGAAATAAATGAGTTCCTTCAGTGTGCAACATTGGTCTTGTGTAGTGTTTGGTGGATTTACTTTATATTTGTACTGTAGCATCCACCGGTACAGGAACCACACCACAAGTATGCCACTAGGAACTTTTATTAACTTGACACCACACACACACACACCACACACACACAGAAGGTGGTCCCTGTCTCTCTCTGTCCCCCCTTCGTCCCAACTGTGCAGGGATAGGTAACGCACTTCTAACTTATACTCACTCCGCTACACTACCCCCCCTATTAAAGTCCTCGACCCCGAGGACAAAGTCTTTAAACCTTAAGGGGGCTCTGCTCTGTCTTTTTGGTCGGACATTGCTATTTGTAGCCCCTCCTGGATCCCCCTCCCCAGGAGATATATCCGACAGCCCGGAAGTAGCATGGCCACCACGATGCGTATTTTCTGGGTTCGGGGTTACTTCCTTCCCCTTCTGAGCACTGGCACCGGGACCCCAGGATGTGTACTCTCCCCCACTCTTCTCTAGTGGAATTGCTGAGCCTTTGTAAGGGGCAAGCCGGTCACTATGCAGCACCACCTTGCGGCCCCGTGGAGGCAACTGCACTCGGTAGACGACTTCCCCCAGCCGCTCCAAGACTAAGCATGGGCCCAACCAAGAGCTGTCTAACTTAGGGCATTGCCCCTTCTTCCAGGTTGCCGCATAGACCCAGACTGACTCCCCGGCTGAAAAACCCCTTCCTCTGGCACGAAGGTCATAATTCCTCTTTTGTCTGACTCCTGCATTCTGCAGTTGACTCCGGGCATATGCGTATGCAGTGTCCAAGCGATCTTGGAGACGTCTGGCATAATCCGGCCCCACAGGAGTAGCTGGTACATCTGGGGGCCACCCAAAGGCAAGCTGTGCAGGGGTCCTTAACTCCCTGCCTAACATAAGGAGCGCTGGAGTGCATGAGGTGGAGTCCTGGACTGCGGAGCGACTGGACATGAGAACCAAGGGTAAATCCAAGTCTCAGTCCAGCTGATGTTTTGATGTAATAATGGATAACTGCTCAGCTAGAGTGCGGTTAAATCTTTCAACCAAGCCATCGCTCTGTGGGTGAAGGGGGGTTGTGCGGGTCTTGGTGATACCCAGTTGTTCACACATGGTTGAAAATACCCTTGATTCAAAGTTTCTTCCCTGGTCACTATGGATGGTCTCCGGAAGTCCCAGACGGCTAAACATTCCCTCAATGAGGGCACTAACGACAGTCTCGGCCTCCTGGTCCGGCAGTGCATAGGCCTCAGGCCATTTAGTGAAATAATCCATGGCAGTGAGTATGAAGCGATTACCACGAGCTGTACGTGGGAATGGACCTAACACATCAATGCCGACTCGCTGCATGGGTTCCCCCACCAAAACCTGTTGAAACGGGGCCCTCGATTGTCCCTGCGGCCCTTTACGTGCCGTGCAAAGGTCACAGCACCTACAAAAGTCCTCCACATCCCTTCTCATGCGCTCCCAGTAGAAGGCTTGCCTCAAGCGGCGTAGTGTTTTTGTAACCCCAAAGTGACCAGAACCAGCAGAACCATGCATGGCTTTGAGAACTTCCTCTTGCCCCTGTTTGGGCACCATGACCTGCCATCTCCTTTCCCCAGTCACTGGCTCGACCCATGCTCGTTGAAGGACACCATCTCGCACCCGCAGATGTTCAAACTTGGCCCACAACCATTTTGTCTCTAGCGATAGAGCTGCCACTTTTTGCCACGATGGGCGCTGCCGTGCACCCACCCACTGTATCACAGACTGTATGTCGGAGTCCTGTGCCTGTTCTGCCGCCCAGTCCATAGTGTTTATTCCCCGCAGTTCTCTACATCCCTGTGGGAGTGCTCTGCCTTCTACCCCATCTTCTGGGTCTGCCCTAAGCTCCAGCTTGTGCTCTCGGGCCTCCCTCCTGTCGCAATATCAGCACCCCTCTATGCCACAAGGTTGTTGGGAGAGTGCATCTGCATTACCATGTTGCTCCCCTGCACGATGAGTGATAGTAAATTCGTAGCACTGTAATTCCTCTAACCAACGCGCTAACTGTCCCTCAGGTTCCCGGAACTTCATCAGCCACTGCAGAGAGGCATGATACGTGCGTATGGTGAAAAGTCGGCCACACAAATAGTACTTGAAATGTCTAATGGCGAAGACTACTGCCAGTAGTTCCCGGCTTGCTCAGAGCCTTGCTGTAATATGCCACAACCTTCTCTCCTTCTGGCTGTACCTGTGATAAGACCGCACCTACCCCTTCCCCACTCGCATCAGTGTCCAAGACGAAGGGTAGTTGAGGGTCGGGTGGCGTCAAAATGGGTGCATTTGTCAGGGCCCGCTTTAGCTTACAGAAGGCTTTTCCACAGTCCTCCGACCAGGCGAATGGACGGTTTTTCTGTAGTAATTTATGAAGTGGGGCTGCAATGCTCGAAAACCCAGGCACAAATCTCCTGTAATAAGAGGCCAGTCCCAAGAAGCTGTTTAGCCACGTCTGATCCGTGGGAATAGGCCATCCCTTTATTGCCAACACCTTCTCCTCTGCAGTTCCAATTCCCTCACTGCCTATGGTGTGCCCCAACAAAGTCAACTTCCTGCACATTAGCTTACACTTGTCTGGATGCAATTTCAGCCCCGCCTCCCTGATCTTTACTAACAAAAAACCATGCATTCCGTACGTGGAACACCAGCTAACACTCTCTCCATTAAGCGCTCAAATGTGGACGGCGCATTACATAGTCCAAAACAGAGCACTTTAAACTGCCATAGTCCTTTCCCTGTGCAAAAAGCAGTCTTAGGTTGTGCTTCTGGAGACAGTGGAACCTGCCAGTAGCCGCTCCTCAAATCTAAAGACGAGAACCATGAAGAACCAGCCACCAAATCCAAGCACTCATCGACACGTGGGAGGGGGTATGAGTCCTTTTTAGTGACCTCGTTCAATTTCCTGTAGTCCACACAAAAACGCCACTCTCCCCCTTTTTTGGGTACCATAACCACCGGCGACGCCCAGGGGCTCTCAGAAGGCTCAATTATTCCTGCCCGCTGCATTTTCACTAATGCCTGCTCTGCTGCTTCCTGCCGGCCCAGGGGCAGCCTCCGTGGTCGCTGCCGTATTGGTTTGGCCTCCCCTGTGTCTATGGAGTGCTGCATCAGCAATGTCTTTCCTAGCTCGTCCTCTTCGCAAGAAAAACAGTCCTGAAATTCCATTAGTAGCTGCCACAATTGCCCCTGCTGTTGCTCATTCAGGTCACTGACACTCTGCTGCAATACCTTGTGCAGACAGCCCATTCTTCTGCCCATGCTGTTCATTGTGGCCCCCCGGGTATGTAGCGCATATCTGAGTAGTAGAGCTACCCGTGGACTCCCACCCGTACCTATTCTGCCCCGGTCCCTCCCCATTTGACTCTCCCCTATCTGCCATTGCACACAACTTGGGTTCCCCCGGCATCCCCCCACTGTCCGCCTGTCTGTTCTGTCCTTGCGGTCCCATATTGACTGAATGTTTCCTGCCCAAAGTCATTTTGGCTTCCCCTAGGTCCAGCTTACAATCATAATCCCTTAGAAAGTCCAGGCCCAGAATGCACGTATCCTTCACATCCGCTACCCACACAGGGTATTTCACAGTCTTTCCCCCAACAGTCAATGTCAGCCGTCCTCTCCCTTTCATTGGTGCTAGCTCCCCTGTTACTGTCCTGAGCTGAACTGTCATGGCCTCTAGTTTCGTTCCGTCTGGCACTACCTCTGGGCGGACCACTGTAACTGTTGATCCCGTATCTACCAGAGCTGTACATAGAAGCCCAAAAGTCTGGCAAAAGTCTGAGATAGAAGTCCATCCGAGCACCACAACCTCCTGCCCCTCATCACAGGTAATCTGCACTTCTCCATCCCGTAACGGCATCTATGAAAGTGATGAACGGGACGTCAGTGTTGGGGTACGCAGCGTCCCGCCTACCGCAACCCCCTGTCGTTTCCCTTCACCTTGGCCAGAAGAGGGCATCTTGTCTGCTGACGCCTGGCCGGGGGGTAGGGCCAGTCCCCTGATCATCTCTGTCACCTCCTCTACCCATGCCGGCCTCGCAGTCTCAGCCCTGTGTCTATCCATCTCCCTAACCGCGGTATGAGTGTCCCCTCCTGCATTGCTTTGTGCCGCTTCCATAACCATCTCTCTCTCCAGAGCATATTCTAAAGCTTCAGGCAAGGTACGAGGACGGGCCAGCTGAGTATGAACATGCAAGTCCGTTGGAAAGAGTGCCCTGATGAACTGGTCGCGGGCTAGCTCTGTCTGCACTGAAGGTGGCATATGTGCGTACGTCCGTCTCGTCAAGCATTCAATATCATTCGCCAACGCCCGCAGCGATTCTCCCGCATGCCTTTGTCGCCCATGAAGCTCTGACCTCAGGAGATCTGCGCCAAAGCACTGACCAAACTGCCGCCTCAGCACCCCAGTTAATGCATCATAATTAGTTCTCTCGCTGGGATCTAATAATAATAGGCAAGACAATGCATCCTCTGTTAAACAAAGAGCAAGCTGGAGAGCTTTCTGTTCATCTGACCAGTCATTTGCACGTGCTAACAGTTCTCCTTATTACGTGCTATCTCTCCTTATTTTCTGTTCTCTCCTTTTCTGCTCTCTCCTCTCTCTCTCTCCCTCTCTCCTGTCCCTCTCTCTGTCTCTCTGTCGAGCTATACATGTTCGCTCCTGAGTTACCAGTGATCCAGACCCCTCTTCCCTCTGGACCCGTCTAACTGGTCCTGGAGTCCTGCTTCTGGTTGGAGATCTCGTCGCATGGATGCCCCGTGTGGTCTGCCTGGATTTGTATGGTGGCTGGGGATGGTTTCCATTAAGACTGTCCTATCATCGATTGATGCTCTGGGGACCTGTGACTTCAGTTGTTCGATAGCTCAGGACTGGAATCTCCTACAGTCTACCTGAGCCTCCAGGAACAAACTGGACTCCTTTTAATTTTAACACATCTCCTGTTACACTGAACTTCCAGTACACATTATTAAGTTGATCAATCCCTGCTATCCGTTATCACCCAGATGAGGATGGGTTCCCTGTTGAGTCTGGTTCCTCTCAAGGTTTCTTCCTATTACCATCCCAGGGAGTTTTTCCTTGCCACCGTCGCCCTCGGCTTGCTCATCAGGGACAATCTTATCATTTTGATTCATACACATTGCATACAGACTTACTTCTTTTTATTGTGTAAAGCTGCTTTGCGACAATGTCAATTGTTAAAAGCGCTATATAAATAAAATTGACTTGACTTGACTTGACTTCAAACTGTGCATGGAAAGCCTCCCAATCCGATTTGCCTGTATACTTAGGCGTTTTAATGGCCGACAGCATACGCGCGCTGCCATTTTTGTTTGTCTCCGCGCTCGAAACAGCATGCACGCCGCCATCTTTGTTTACCTTCGCTCCGGGAACAGCATGCGGGCCGCCATCTTTGTTTACCTTTGCTCCGAGAACAGCATGGACGCCGCCATTTTTGTTTACCACCGATCTGAAAACGGCATGGTTGCCGCCATCTTTGTTCACCTCCGCTCTGGAAACAGCATGGTCACTGCCATCTTTGTACCCCTCGAAACCGGATATTTCTACCACGCTCTTTGGCGTTTTCCCCGCGTACGGCACATTATATTCGCTAGCCTGGTACGTCCTAGCGGTGGCTACACAAGGCTCCTTTATGATGGGTGTCGGCTCACTCTTCGTCACCTTTTTAGAATATCCACACACAGTGAGTGGGTTATCTCCCCAGTCCGACACACAAGTAGCTCCCATGCCTGAATAGTCGTCCACCGCTTCCTCCATTTTAATGTGCACTGCTGGCTCCATTCCAGCACGTTCGTAAGGCGGCTAGTGCTCCGCACCCCCGCTGGTAATGTTACTTTACTTCTGACACCAGTTGTAGCGTCCACCGGTACAGGAACCACACCACAAGTATGCCACTAGGAACTTTCATTAACTTGACTGTTGTCGGCCTCAGTCACGCCACACAAAAAACCAACTGGATCAGAACAAAACCTGCCTCTCCCCCCCGAACGGACACAACTCCCCCCCCCATCACGCATGCGCCCCGCCCGTACACACACACCACACACACACAGAAGGTGGTCCCTGTCTCTCTCTGTCCCCTCTTCGTCCCAACTGTGCAGGGATAGGTAACGCACTTCTAACTTATACTTACTCCGCTACAGTACTTTGTTGATGGTAGCTTACGCTAATCATAGGGAAGTAGAAGTGCTAAAAGTGTTTTAGGTTTATTACAGCAGAGTGTAACTCGTGCAAACAGAGTATAGTAAATGTGAAACGTGTGTGTCTTATGGTAAAAAAGTGTGGTTTGTAAACATAAGTGTATAGTTTTTACAAGTGTGTTTAATTATGCAAATGATCTGTAGCATTTTGCTAATTGGGTGTGTGGTTGTGCTAATTGTGTGTTGTGTTTTGAAAACACGGGCCCTGTTTTGAAAATCGTGTTTAAGCAATCCAAACAAACTGTAATATAATAATATGTCTGTATTTTTTGTTGTAGTATGGTCGTTTTTTGACTACACTATACATGATTGACAATCTGTAATTGCTACTACATGTTTATTGTCTATTATGTTACTATTCTTGCTACTGGATGATGGAAATTTCCTTCGGGATCAATGCAGTATCTATCTATCTATCTATCTATCTATCTATCTATCTAATCAAGTGATTAAACAGAGTAAAATACCTACTAGATTTTAACTGCACCAGGATTATACACTGCTTGGTGAGGAAAAAAAAGTTACACTAGAATTTTTTGGACTATCTTTAGCTTTGATTATGGTTGGCATTCACCCTGGGATTGTTTTTACAATCTTTTGCAAAGTCACAACATTTATTTCCCTAGTCAAGATAATTTATAAAGGAGAGTCAAACCAAAAAATTCCTTTGTCAACACACTCTGAAGGGATTCAGGTCAGGACTCAATGGTGGTCAATTCATGAGTCAAAATGATTCTGCCAGAACCACTCTTTCACAGGCCCTCTTTAACCTGATAAATCAAAGCATTGTCTGTATTGCCCTGCAACATTCTCATAATATCAGGGAAGAAAAAAAAATCAATTTGATGGGATAACCTGGTCATTCAGTACATCCAGGATATCTGCTAAATTTATTTTATTGCCATATAACATTGCTGTGTGTGTGTGTGTGTGTGTGTGTGTGTGTGTGTGTGTGTGTGTGTGTGTGTGTGTGTGTGTGTGTGTGTGTTGGGTGATGGTGGTTGGATATTTTATAGATCATGGATTTATCCTTCTACTGCAATCTGAGTATGGTCATTTGTGTTTTTTTCTGACCACATTTCTTCTGCAACGCTGATGGTTCAGCACTATGCATCTGAGTTTTGATAATGTTTTGGACAGTTTTTAACCCAATTTCAGCAATTAAATACAGTTTTCTTTTCTTGATACAGGCCATGTATTTAAACCTTCTGAAACTAAAAAAAAAGAACTGCCAGCTAATTTTCTAAATTAATTTCAAATGAAATTTAGGCAGTGCCTTGTCTTGTAACTGGTCTTGCTAACACATCTCTGATACACATCATCAGCACTGGTTAAGAAGGCAGACATGAAATACTTTCATGGGTGCAATGAAAGTAAATGAAGATAGACAAAATACACTTCATGCCATCAGTGAGAAGAATATATTGCATTACTCAACGCTAACAGTTCTTCTGTCACCATTGATAAATATTAGGTTTTAGCATTCACAAATAATATCACAACCAGCTGTCACTGATCACTGATGAGCTTAAGGTTTTGATAGGATAAGTCATTTCACTACATTTTCAGAAATTTAATTATACAATTATGGATGCCAAATCTTATATTCTCTTACAATTTTCAGACAGGTTTTCTATTTTATTTTTACCCTTTCTTTTCTCTCTGCTATTCAGTCCCTACATACACACTGCAGCCTCATTACCATGTGATTAGAATTGCAATTAAATATTCTTAGCCCACATTAAAGCTGCAGCACCAGTTATATTACCCAATACCCTGAGAACACAGTTTGTAGTTCTGATTACATTTCTGTAGATTTGCAAATATTTTTCTTTTCTATTATAGTTTAGAATGTGAACTATAAAGTAATTTCATCTACTGAATTATTTTATCTGAATATTTTTCACTGTGGAATTTTTGCAAGCAAGCTGCTCATGCTATAAAGCTGTAAGTTCAACTAATTGAAACATTTATATCAAGTAGTAAGCAACAGAAGCCAGATCCTGATCAATACTCCCATTTTAATAGAACTGTCTACGCATCAAAGGTGTATAGATTTTAAATTTACAGCTGAGACCTTAATGTCACTCTCATAAAAACGCTCACATGAGCATAGCAATAAGAAATTAAATAAAGATTTTAATTATTGAAATTGACTTTTTTGTATATTTATGTATTGTATGATTGTGCATGATGACAATCATGACAGCCAAAGATAATTGAAAATAATATGCAAATGCATGATTAGTGACATGAATGTGATTATATGAAGGTCTCACAAAGCAAAAAACACTCAACAAAAGAACTAGCCTTGACTTCCTAAGTCTGTTATCCTAATAATTAAGTATTGATTCAATTGTAAAAGACCTGTTGGTTTAAGCAGAATAAAAACAAGCAAGCATTATTAAGAGATCAAAATAATAGTGGCCATAAAACTACTATTAACACAAAGTTAACACAATCTGTTTGAAGTGCAACATTTTGCATGACAGTTGATGTCCTACTGAATAATTCTATTATAAACCCTACCTGTTCTACTGTGCGACTTCAGGTAGTATTAGGACAATCAATTCATATTGCTGGTGTGCTGAAATCGATAGAGAATACAGGGAAGCCATAAAATACTTTATTTTATAAGAATTAATTTTCACATTGTCTACCAGGAAACCAAGGAATAATGAGAGAGAGAGAGAGAGAGAGAGAGAGAGAGAGAGAGAGAGAGAGAGAGATGTATGTTTGTCTTTTTTAACTGAGCTCAGTGATCTTGCTTTATAGAAATATTTCAATTACATTTTTATGGACTATAGTCACAGAATATGATAAATGATTATCAGTCTAAAATTATTTAGCATTTATATCATGTTTATATCCTTGACTCAAAAAAAAGAAAAGATTAAGGTTAATATTAGGCATGCGACTTGACTAGCATATAGATAAGCATTTTTTTTATCTGGTAATTATAAATAACCTATTGTTCTATGAAAGGGCAGCCATGTAAATGAACAGAAAAATAAAAAGATTTTATAAGGAAAAACTTGCAGCCAATGAATAAAATTTTAATGTTGAAATGATGAACATTGATCATCAATTATACACCAGCAAACTGTTGACAGGTTCACACTGCAACTCACAGCACTCCAATGGACTTAAGCGGACAGAGCTACCCCAGTGGCACAAGGGGAAACAACATTTGGCTTAATGTTTTGTGTTTTAAATGGTATGGCTGATCTGAGTACAGTATATCTCAATCTCAATTCACACAGTTCATGTTTATTTAAAATTAAAATTTAATTATTTATTTGTCACATGCACTTTACAGACATGTACTTTACAGCACAGTGAATATTTTTCGCCTATCACAATTAGAAAGCTGGAGACAGAGTGTAGGGTCAGACAGGATACAGCACCCCTGGAGCAGACAGGGTTAAGAACCTTGCTCAAGGGCTCAACAATGGGTTGAACCCCTGACCTTCCGATCTCAGAGCCTTAACCATTTGATCTACCTCTGTCTTCAAATATGTGAGTTTTATATAGATTAAAATATATTCAGAGTCTCTCTCTCTCTCTCTTCCACATACATGTATACACACAGGAAGAAAGTGAGACAGAGAGAGAGAGAGAGAGAGAGAGAGAGAGAGAGAGAGAGAGAGTAAATTTAAGATTAAAAAAAATCAGTAGTTTTGCCATTCACAGCAATGCACTCATCGACACTCTGATCTGAGTCTGAGTCAGATTTGTGTTGTCAGTCCTGGAATCTGCAAGGCAAGGGGTCATAGCAGCAAATGCTTCATTGCCACTGAGACAACCTTGCTTTTAACCTTCTCCATGCTTCCTTTAAATCTTTAGTACTTTTACAGATTTGTATCAAAACCACCTGATAAGAATTATGTGAGAAAATTAATTCCATAAAATGATTTCATGTCACCTAGTTAGTTTTAGATGTCAGGGACTCTCGATTTTTGTTTTATCTAAAATAAGATTTTGTGAATCGTGAAATTGTTTGTTAATTAATTGATTTATAGATTTATTCATCCATTCATTCATTCATCTTTCTTCTGCTTAAATTGTTTCTGGCCATTGGGGCTGGTCCTAGAGCCTTTCCTAGAAACACTGGACAGATGATGGGAACACATTCAAAGGAATGCCATTCTATCGCACCACAGTCCCTAACAGTCACATGAAACCTTGCATGCACATTTTCACATTCAGTAAGATTTAATGTATAATTTTTTTAATTACAGCTATTTTTCCCCTCCACTTGCTAGTTGTGGCCTGTTTATTGGATATTTCATAGCAAATTTCAGGAGATAAAAGGTCTGAAGTTGATCCTAAGTGTTGAATTTGCATTTGAATTAGCCACTCATGTGAACTCTCAATATGCAGTCCAAAGAGGGGTCGATGCAAGTGAAGGAGGCCATCATTAGAAAAACCACAGCTTAGAAAACAATATTAAATAACGCTAGTCCTGCCAGATACACTGTAAAATTCACAGTGTTGATTTAACACCCCAAGTGTTTATATATGACCTAATGGTCACAAATGTACTCTGAAAGTGTTAAATCAACACTCTGGGTGTTCATTCAAGACTAAGGATTTTGCTGTGTACAGTCATACAGTATATGATTAATTTTAATATGTTATTCAAGTAATTAAAGTCTGCCTTAATTACTATCACTGTGTGCGTGTTTCTATATTCTTGGCAAGGCAGGCATTCTATGTATGCCTTGTATCTCCTTTAAGTGCAGCATTGAATGGGTTGTCTCCCTGATGTTCAGTATCACATTGTTTCATTATAATAATAAAAAAAGAATCAATATGAATGAATTTATTACAATAATTTAAATGTCATTTTAATTACAGAAATATATATATATATATATATATATATATATATATATATATATATATATATATATATATATATATATATACACACACACAATGATTTGTGACATAACAATGAGATAATTGAATAATTGTGGTGATTCCAAATTTCTGCAAATCCTGCAAAAAAAAAAAAATCATCATCAACAGGTTACAGGCATTTCTTTTTATTATTATTTACCACCTACCCTGTATAGGGTCTCAGGGACCCTGGAGTCTACCCCCAGAGCTCAACTAAATAATGAAAACATTATTTAGTTTACACCTACAAAAAAAAAAGCCAATCACTGTAGAAAATGTGTCTTTTAAACTGCAAGGGGAAACTGGAGTTCCAAAAAGGAAATCTACAAAACACTGCAGAAATGCAAATTCCACAGAGACAAGAATCAACCCATGCATCTGGAAGTGCAAAGGAACCATGCTAACTACTGAGCCACCATTCCCC
This sequence comes from Clarias macrocephalus, assembly GCA_011419295.1. NCBI lineage: Eukaryota > Metazoa > Chordata > Actinopteri > Siluriformes > Clariidae > Clarias > Clarias macrocephalus. Next base: position 26,608 of record JAAGKR010002217.1, read on the forward strand.
CAGAGTTTAGATTCATTCAGACAAATATAGCCAAAAAAAAACAATGGTGTACAAATGCTATGCTATCATTACAAAACTGTGAATTAACTTCAGTAATGCTACAGCTTATCTACAGCAAAAGCTGGCACTTCTATACCAGCCTGCCTGCTTGAATTGCAGACATAGTGAATGGCACATGGTATTCAAACTAACTTTTAACTTTATTCAGGTTTCTTAAGACCAATATACAATAGGCTTGATTTTAACTGAGTCTCCATTTTGCTTTCATGAGAGGTCGTGTCTCAGGAACAATGAATAAGATATCATACTGACATGCTTTTTCTCTTTTTCTACAGTATTTCAAGTTTAAATGTGCATTTAACAATCAGCAGCTTGTGCTTTCTAAATGTATAGTTTCTATGAGAGGCTTTTTATGGAAAGGAGTAGAAACTGTCTTTTTTATAACTGCCCCTTTGTGGTGTTTAATCTCATTTCAGATTAATGTAAATATTTATTAAAGCCCTAATTGTATAATTGAGAATTAAAATGTGCTACTCATCCATTGTCTGGTAACTCTAAAAGAAGTAAAAACCACACAGAGACTCTTTTATTTCTGTTTTACTGTTTTTCTGTTTTTATTAGGCAAATACAACCTTAATCAAATAACTTTTTTTTTCACTGTGCCATTATTTATTTAATAAAAATGAAGCCAAAAAGAAGAAAATGTGGGCAATACAAGGTACCTCTATGATTCAATACCTTTATCAGCAATAACTTGAAGTAATCATTTCCTGTATGACTTTATCAGTCTCCCACATTATTGTGAAGTAATTTTGGTTCATTCTTTGGTTCAAACACACACATCATTCAGACGAACTTAATAACATCTGGATAGAACTGATAAACACACATGCACAATCACACTGATGTACATCCATCTCAATTTGTTCATACCTACCTACCTGTGCTGCTCTTCGCAATTTTTGCACAATATTTATTTCACTGCTATTTGCACACTATATTCTTGTCACAATGTCAATTATTTACTGCTCCTCTTCTCACTACCTCAACTCATACTTCATCAAAAAAAGTACTGTTATGTGTTACATTGTTGTGTCTGTCATGTAGCTCTTTGTTTGCACATTTGCATGTGCACTTTGTCTATTGTGTATTTTTTTTTTGTATAGAATTTGATAGTTTTTTAGGTTAGGTAACTTAAAAATGTAAAAATTTGTGCTGTAAATTTATGTTGTTGCATGTATGTAGCACCTTGGTCCTAGAGGAACGTTGTTTCGTTTCACTGTGTACTAACTGTATATGGTTGGAATGGCAATAAAAGCCTACTTGACTTGACTTGACTTGACTTGAACTGCAAGGTACTTGACAGTGGGTATGGGTTGTTTCTGTAGAAATGGTGTTTGGTTTTCCCCAAACATGGTGCTGGAATTAAGGCCAAACAACTCCACTTTAGTCTCATTTGTCCATAGGAAGTCTTGTGGTTTGTTAAGATACAGTTTTGCAAATCTCAGTCGTGCTTACATGTTCTTTTTAGACAGAAGAGGCTTTCTCTATGAAACCCTTCCCAACCTTGAACATACTTGTTCAGTCTTCTTATTGCACTGTCATAGACTAACATTTAGCATGCTCAATGAAGCCTGTAGGGTATGAGATGTAACTCTTGCATTTATTTTATATTTCCCTGAGCACTGTATGGTCTGAACTTGGGGTGATTCTGCTGGGACATCAAGCCCTGGGACAAGTGGCAACTCTCCTGAATGCTTTCCATCTGTAAATAATCTTTTACAACACACACCTGAATACTCCAGACCAGTAAACTGCCAGGAAACTTTTTGCTTTTATAGAGACATGCACACCTGTTCATGATCAATTAATCAAGGGCTGATGATTAGCAGCACCTGGCTGCAAATTGCCCTCTTCAAACCCGTGGAAGCAATAACGGGTAAACTTACTTTTGCCTGCATGTTTTGAAAAAAGTTATATGTTGTTATTCATCTGAGGTTGTAGTTGCCTAATACTAACAACCTCTTAAAATCAGAAGAGTTTTATTATATTTTTACACCAAAACCTGTGGAATTAGAACTGGGGATACTACAGTAACTTTGTTTAACAGGTATGTATATGATATACACTGTATGCCCCCCAAAAATTGACAATTCGCCATCACACAGTCATGTTCAAAGTTAGTACCTCTTGAGTAAGTATGTACTCAAAAGTTAGTACATTGCTGTACTTATTGAACATCCCATTCCAGGTTTACTCCCTCCCTTTTATGTTGTTAAACATGTGTTTTTGGGAGGAACCGTGAAAGGTTTGATTTTATCTCAAAGGCATTTAGTAGAGTTGAGGTCAGGACACAGTTGTGCCAGCAACTGTATACTATACAGTATATGGTGGGGCTCTAGCCCATCTGCCCCCTACCTGTTTGAAATACTAATCCTAGCCTGCCAGATTGCAAATTGTTTTGACATGTAACTAGCATAGCATGAACAAGTTTGTTATGCCCTTTTAGTTTGAAAGTGTGTTGACATATAGTGTCTGATATATGTCTAGATTTGAGACAACTCTTGTCAAAGCTCAATCAATCAAACTAAAGTGGAAACATAAGATGACCTTTTAATGTCAGGCCCTGATCTTTCATTGAATCTCAGCATCAAATGAGAAAGGTCAATTGCTGTAGAATGTAGGTAGTTGTTGAAAAATAAGTGTTGCAGGATTTAATGGTTTGTTTCTGCTTCCGAAACCCATAATTTCCCTCAAATTACTGGAAACAGAGGGGTGAGACCATGTAGTCATTTTCTTTGCTAATGCTTCATGTTGTGGACAGATATTCATTTTACACAATAATGATAAAAATGGTTTGATGTTTCATAAGAGGCTTAAAAATGAGATTCTGACTGCAATTCTCAATAACAAACTATAGCATTTCTTCAGTCAGTGTACTTTGAAAAAACACATCAAGACATGCTTTGATCTCAGTCCAAGCTTTTGTTAATCCACGTTATTCAGTCTTAAGAACTAGTACAAATGTTTTTTTGTTTTGTTTTTTACCTTGTCTGCCCAATTAGATATACAGGTCTAAGATGTTTCTATGAGGAATTAACTAAACCTTAACACTGTAGTGGATTTTTTGTTGGTGTGTTTTTGGACTATGCAAAAAGCACAACATCTGGATTATGCTTTCTCTAATTGCAGGCATCACAATCGCCACAGATTCTCCTGTCCACAATTGTGAGAATTCAGGAAATACTGATCATTCTTTCTAAATGTATTCCATCAGTCTGTCATTTGTTCTGATGGTGGCAAAGAGTGCTTTCTAAACACAGGTAACCATAGAGTGCTGTGATACCATAGGTATCCAACATGGATAAAACATAGTGACTGTGCTGATGACTTCATCACAAATAAGAACTGAATACACAGAAAATACTTATTTAACACATTTTCTTTTTTTCTTCTTTTAATATTTATGTACTGGGGACTCGTTCACTTCTGTCAGTTGACAAATCATTGAGTTTTTTTCAGCTAGCCAAGGATTGACCTGATAATTAAATAAATTTATGTTAGTATTTTTTTATTTTCCCCCATGACTAATAGAAATGCTATGCTGAGCTGTATTCAGTATTCACTGCATCATCTATTGTTTGCTTAAATGCAGAAATCCCTAATGATACCAAGATAGTACTTCTAGTGGGAAATGAGATGGTCATGCATATGACAGAGTGACTTCTGATAAAATATACTGCTCTTTTTTCATTCCTCCCTGGTCATTACTACTTTATGTTGGAGAGAAATCAATGAATGTGGTGCCGAAAAGGTCTGAGTGTAATTTCAACAGATTTCAGAAGCACTCCTACCTACCACTGCTCAATAGCCAATACATAGAAACTTGACAGATAATTCACAGGAGAAGAGGACCACTTAAATATTTTGAAATTGGGGTGAAAAGAGATAACTATCCATATCTATACACTATATTGAGATAGTATTCTCACTGCTGAATTGGCAGAGCACAGTTTCTTGGCACTGAATAAAGAAAGTGGCTATGGTCAGCCATGGTCAAATACAGGATTTTGTCATTTAAATCGCTTCATAGTGATGGGTACATGCTGGGAAATTTGTTGTTCAAGAGGACATTGGACAGGTACAAGGGTTGAAAAAAGTGGGACACTGGTGGATATTTTTTTGTCCCATTTTACAGGTACTGTAGCATTTAACGTTTCACCTTTTATTACCTTTTTGCACTATGGTTACCAAGTGCGCTGAAACACTAGAAAATCAGATTTTCGCCCAAATTCCTCAGACTCCACAGATTGTTTCTTACTACATTCTGGGGTCCTGAAATGCCTTTGACTTTTAAATAATCTTGAGAAAAATTAGGGAAATGACCAGACATTGTGTTTGAGTGTCATTTTATGGCAGCGCGATCGTCCAAATTCAATAAAATTTTATTTATATAGCGCTTTTAACAGTTGTCATCGTCGCAAAGCAGCTTTACACAATCCATAGAATTACTTAGGTGTGTATTAAATGTGAATGTGTATGAATCAAAATGGTCAGATAGTCCCTGATGAGCAAGTCGAGGGCGACAGTGGCAAGGAAAAACTCCCTGAGATGGCAGTAGGAAAAAACCTTGAGAGGAACCGGACTCAACAGGGAACCCATCATCATTTGGGTGAAACAGAAAGCAGGAATTGATCTGCATTCATACTGTGTGTTAGGTGGCAGGCAGTTCAGTATATCAGTTGTTAACAGATGTTAATTAATGTTAACCTGAAGTCCAGGTAGTTATTGGAGGCTCAGGTAGACTTGTAGGAAATTCCAGTCCTGAACAATTGAGCGACTGTAGCCAAGTCCGCAGAGAAACAGCTGTCAACATCAGTCGAGGCCAGAACCGTCTTCATAGTGGAATGAAACCGTCCACAGACATCGGACGCATCCCAAATAGACACACGGACATCCATGTGACAAGATCAAAGAATGAAGTCACGCCATAATATATAGTATTATTAATGAAGACCATGTTAACATTATGCACTAACCCTAACAATGAAAGTCGTATCAACAATCATGAGATCCTGATGTGGCACAGTGGCATAGAGGTGAGCACTGTAGGCTTGCATTTCCACAGTCGAGGGTTTAATCCCCACCATGGGTCTGTGTAGCTTGCATGTTCTTGCATGTTAAATGAACACTGTAACCTATTAAAGTGTTATGTGGAGAAATAATGAATTGCCTTTATTGCAAATGGCTCACTGTAATGAACCTATATCAAGGGCCTACATGCGCTATAACTGTTTGCACCCTTGAACTTTTTCACATGTTGTACTGTTATAATGTGGAATTATAATGAACTATCTATATAAATAAAATAATTGTTTTGTCTTTACATTGGTCAGAACTCACTCTTTCAATGATATCTTTACATTGGAGGACCTAAAACAAGTCGAAGAAAATGTTCTGTCTGTATTTCTGGCCAACTGATTTTGTCAGAGCATCACACAAAACTGCCACGACAGGATTTACTGACTCTTTGGCAGGACTTTTGCCTGAAGTTAAATCTGCGCCATGAATGAAATCAAAATGTTGAGGAGAAGGGACATTATTAGCAGTTATGTGCCAGATTACGTCACAGCATCTATTGTTTTTTTTGGACTATTATATATCACTTTTACCCACTAGGTGGGCGTAGCTCTATATTTCACTCAACAGACGCAATCAATTCAATTCAATTTTATTTGTATAGCGCTTTAACAATTGTCATTGTCGCAAAACAGCTTTACCCAATCAAAAGAATTATTTAAGTTTGTATGGAATGTGAATGTGTATGAATCAAAATGGTCAGATAGTCCCTGATGAGCAAGTCGAGTGGCAAGGAAAAACTCCCTGAGATGGCAATAGGAAGAAACCTTGAGAGGAACCGGACTTAACAGGGTACCCATCCTCATTTGGGTGAAATAGGATGCAGGAATTGATCTGCATTCATACTGTGTGTTAGGTGGCAGGTTGTTCAGTATAACAGTTGGTGTTAATTGATGTTAATATGGAGTCCAGATAGTTATTGGAGGCTCAGGTAGACTTGTAGGAAGTTCTAGTCCTGAACTATCGAGAGACTGCAGTCAAGTCAAGTCCTGAGAGAAACAGCTGTCAACATCAGTCGAGGCCAGTCGAGGCTTCTGGTTATAGTGAGGATGCTCGCTGCTGCATTCTGAACTAACTGAAGCTTGTCTGTGCACCTAGTTGAACAACCAGACAGTAAAGCGTTGCAATAGTCCAATCTAGAGGTGATAAAATCATGAATTAGTTTTTCTGCATCGTTTAGTGACAATATATTTCTTAACTTGGCAATATTTCTGAAGTGAAAGAAAGCTATCCTGGTAATATTATCTACACAAGCTTCAAATGAAAGACTAGAATTTATAATCACACCAAGGTCTTTTACTGTTGCACTAGATAGAACAGAAAGGCCATCTAAAGTTAAAGTGTGATCTACAATCTTGCTTCTAGCTGCATGCGGTCCTTTGACTAGAACTTCTGTCTTATCAGGATTAAGCAGGAAGTTAATTAGCATCCAGTCTCTTATATCCTTTACGCATTCCTCAACTTTAGCAAGCTAATTTTTCTAATCTGGTTTTGCTAAGACGTATAACTGTGTGTCGTCAGCATAACAAAGAAACTAATACCAGGCTTACGGATTATGTTGCCCAAAGGAAGCATGTAAAGAGAAAAAAGCATTGGGTCTAAAACCGAACCCTGCAGAACACCAAACTCCACTAGAGAACATGCAGAGTGGTCACCATTTAAATCTACATGCTGATAACGATCAGTCAAATACTGTAGGATCTGAGTCAGGAGAGGGCTGTTCCCTTAATTCCTACTACATTTTCTAATCTGTGAAGGTGAATACTATGATCAATGGTGTCAAAAGTTGCACTGAGGTTAAGTAACACAAGCATAGTAAAATCTTCTTAAATATCAGTTTAATAACTGCTAATTTAAAATATTTTGGAACATACCCAATGCTGAGTGAATAATTAATTTTTTTAACAGGGGTTCTGTTATTTGTGGCACTATATGTTTGAGAAAATGTGTCGGTATAGGATTTAATATACAGGTTGATTAATTTGCAGAAGAGATGAGTGAAATTAGTTCATTCTCTTCAAGGGGAGTAAAATATTCTAGGTTCAGATCTGACATGCTTAGTTTAACATCTAAATCAATTACATTGTCCGGTTTCAAAGCTTCAATTTTATGCCTAATATTTAGAATTTTATTATTTAAAAAGTTCATGATTTCTGCAGTGGTCTTATTTCTGGTTAATATGGCTATGGTATTAAATAAAAATCTAGGATTATTTTTGTTATTTTCTATAAGAGTGGAGAGATACGTTGATGTAGCTACTGTACACTAAGAGCTTTTCTATAGTTCAGGATGTTCTCCTTTCATCCTATTTGAAATACTAACAATTTAGTTTGATGCCATTTACGTTCTAAGCGGGCTGTTTTAAAGTGCGCGTGTGATCATTATACCAGGGAACAAGTTTCTTATCTCTACTAATTTTTCTTTTAACTGGAGCTACGTTATCTAAGGTATAACGGAATGTCGATTCTAAATATTCAGATACTTAATCTTTAAACTTTATTATTATTAATAAGTTAAGCAGAGAGTTCTGCCCCACAGAAAGACAGGCAGATATGTACGGGGGCTTCAACCTGAAATAATAAGATCACTGATTAACCATCAGCCATGGGTCCTATCACTAGTATGTTATAAAATGACACAAAAAATTATCTAATATTGAAGTGGTTGAAAAGATCTACATAGGTTAACTTATCATTTAAAAAAATTAAGTTAATTCTAAATAAAAATGCAAAAAAAAAAAAGTAATTGCATGAGTATCGACCAATTGCTATCAGTCACATTATTCATTAAGTAGACTCTACCTGTGTACATTAAAATGTCACATGATTTGAGTATAAATGTTCCTGGGAGGCCCCTGACTTTTTTCAAACACATATCACAATAGGAGCAGAGGTTGAGCATTCCGACTGCAATTGCTTACACTTTTGGGTTTTACTAGGTTCACTGTGTTCCTGTGTCCACAGACACCTAGAAGGGAGAGGTTAAGGGGAAAAAGTTGCTTTTTATTCAACAACAGGTTCAATTTAATTCAATTCACTTTTATTTTATTTATATAGCACTTTTAACAATGGTCATTGTCTCAAAGCATCTTCACAAAATGAAAAGAAAATTTATGGAAGTGTGTATGAGTGAGAAAAATGTGTCTAGATAATAATGAGATTGTCCCTGATGAGCAAGCCAAGGGTGACGGTGAAAATGACAAGGAAGTTGAGAGGCAATAGAGATAACAGATAACAGGAATTATATAACATCATGTGTGTTATGCAGCTGGAAGTTCAATATAACAGACGTTATTTAAACTAATATGTAGTCCAGTTCAGCACAGGTATGAGTCAGCAGGTGCATGGGGCAAAGGGCTGGATCACGGGAGCTCAGGAGCAGCATGTGTAGCTACAAACCATCATGAAGCAGAATCGTGCTGGAGCTGGTCTTCTGGATGCCTCAGAATCCTCGCAAGGTTAGCCTCTGTCTACTGAAGCTGGCACAATCTCCAGATGCCTCAGGATGGGTAGAAAATAAAGAGCAGGTGGAAAGAATTAGCGTAGTTGCCATTCAGGATAGATGTACTGGAGTATGAGGTTATGGGATGAATTACATGTATGCCAGATTAAAGAGTTGTGTCTTGAGTCTACTTTTAAACTGGGAAACTGTGTCTGAGCCCCAAACACTGTAAGGAAGGCTATCTACATGTACACTACAGGTGAAGGGAAATATAGGAGATGCTGTAGGTCAGGGAGGAAGATGCAGAGGATTCCGTTCCTTGGACAACTGATGTCCTGAACTGGGGGATGGTTGCTGCTGACAGAGGCTGAAGACAAGGAATTAGAAGAAGCAGCTGAAGTCTAAAGTTAGTCTTTCCTCTGCAACATGCTCTGTGGAGAAGCGTTTCAAACGGACTCTAAAAATGTTCTGTAGAGAGACAAAACAGGTGTGAGCTCCGCACCCAAAACCTGCTACTCACCAGATTGATGCTCAGCTTGCCTTTTATGGCTGGATGGTGAAATGTGCTGCCAGCTGTGGTGAGTGAAGTGTTATCTTAGCCTAATTGTCCTGTTCGAGTGAAATACATGGCAAGAGGCGTTAGATTTAGGCCCACCTTCACGTCAAGTCAAGCTGCTCCACGAATGAAATGCTACCAGTTGGGCATAAAGGATTACAGAAAACCACATAGAGCATGCAATGTCTGAGATCTGCTCGCGGTGGAAATCCAAGGTAAGTGGCTAAGAAAACAAGTAGAAAATTCTAGAAAGGCTTGCTGTTTTAAAAAGATATCCCAAACTTCTAAATATTTAACAGCACACTTTTCATTTATGATGATGATGATATGATGGTGATTATATAATAATAATAATAATAATAATAATAATAATAATAATAATAATAATAATTTCATATGGCACACTAACTCTGCCTAGAGGATGCCATTCACCAATGCCTGTATATTATAGTGTTTTCTCATCTTTAATTTCACAATTAAATTACATTTATTAAAATTACATCACATATAATAATTATATACAAGGGTATATACAGTATATTCAGTGGAACCTTGGATTATGAGCATAATTCATTCCAGAAGCTGAATCGTATTCCCAAACACTCGTTAACCAAATCTAAAATTCCCATAAGAAATAATGAAAACTCACATTATTCGTTCCACAGCCCAAAAAAATAAATACATAAAAATAATTAATACAATATGTAAAGTAAAAATAAAACAAATTAACCTGCACTTTACCTTTAAAAAATATAAATAAATCCCGACAGATAAGTGTTTCCATTTGTGCTCGCAGGCGCCGTCTATTTGTGTGTGTGTGGAATTAGCCCCTTCCCTCGCTTCGTCTTACACAGTAAAACTCCCCCTCCCTCCCCCCACCTTGCTTTTTAAGTTTTACAACAAACACACACACACACAATGGAAACACTGTTTTAATGGGAAAAAAATGAATCTGCCTAATGACACTCGCATGACGAAATCACTGCTGTAAAGTAAAAAAACAAACAAACAAATGAACCAGCACCTTACCTTTGAAAATAATCACGACAGAGTTTTCTGTGTGAAGCAGGTAGTGACTGCGTGTGCGTGTGTGAAGCCAAAAGAGTGTGTGTGTCAGTGTCAAATTACGCGCGCGCACAGGCGAGAGAGTGTGTGTGTGTCAGTGTCAAATTATGCGCGCACACACACATATGATGGAGATGTTGATTATACCAGTAAGAGACGAGCACTAAGACCCAGGGGAGCAAGGGAGACGATTACCCACAATTCCGCAGCGCAAGAGAGAGAAAAATCACTCAGTTGTGATCATTTGCCGCTCAGTGTTAAAATAAGAGGCACATACGTGATACATGATACTCGGCACTCGTAAACCAATACTTTCGCTCGGTTTCCAATTTGCACACTCGAAACCACATTACTTGCAATCCGAGGTTCCACTGTATATACAGTGTTGCGGGACGTTACTTTTTAAAGTAGCTAATTACATTACAAAATTACTGCCTTCAAAAAGTAATTCATTACCTTACTGCGTTACTTTCTGATAAAAGTAACTAGTTAGAGTACTTTTCCATTGCAGGAAATGAAAACTCCTTTGTGATTCCTCATGCATGTTGTTTTAGTCAAGACCTTTATAATTATTCTACCATCATCACTCAACGAAGTTTGGCCCATAATTTGTTAACAACTCCCCTATCTCACCTGCGCGGTTTCGCGCGGGGACCGTGAGTATGGTTCATCATGATTCACCGTGAGTTTTGGCATTGTGATTAGGTTTCCATCTTTCTGCGCGTCGGTCCGTGCATAGTCAAACCGCATAGGTGAGATAGAGGTATAACAGCAGGAAAACAGAAGGGGGAGGGTTATCTGGGGCGGGGCTTGTAGGACGACTTCTTCTCTCTCACACACACTAATGGATTGGGAATGACTGCTGTCTGGCTCACGGATTACATAAATTGTCTTAATAACGGATTGCATTTTTGAAAAAGTAACTAAGTAACTGATTGGCGGAGAATGGCGGCGCCAACGCGTTAAATTACTCGTTACATCAAAAAAGTAATCCGAGTACTCTAACGCGTTACACCCAACACTATATACCATACCAGTCAACTTGGGGCACGAGGCAGTGTACACCCTGGAGGTTGGTGTGCATGTGTGTGCCAATCTATTTCAACCACACATACATACACTATTGGCAATCTGGGAATGCCAATTAGCCTAATATGCATATCTTTGGACTGTGAAAGGAAACCGGAGTACCCAGAGGAAACCCACCAAGCATGGTGAGAACATGCAAACTCCATGTACACAGAGGAAGGAATCGAACCTGGCCGGGAATTGAACCAGGACCCTGGAGATGCAAAGCAACAGTGCTAACCATTAAGCCACCGTGCCACCACATAATCTTTAAAATATTAGAAAATAAAATAAAATTACAAATATTACATGGTTTCACCACATAAAATCTCAAAAGCCATCAAAAAACAACTTGTTTTAACTTCCAGTCAATAGTTGGACTCCAGCACTTTGAAAGCTATGGAAAACTACCATGCTATTTAAACAATTTCACACGCATGCTTTTCTCTTTGAATCTTTTTAAATATTTGTATATTCCTCCTCCCACCACCTTCCACCATCTGTCTGTGTAGCTGCTGTTGACTGTGAAATACAACATGGCTGCCAAAAATAACTGTCAGGTTTCTCTGCATCCATCGGAAGAGAATATTACTTTTTTGGCCATGCAAACACCCACACAAACTACTAGGTCTTTTGTTGAGGCAGTGAATGGGAGGAAGATCATTTGTAGTTGTTGGCGTAAAGATGATAAATTTAAGATGTATGCCACTCCTGTAATAAATAAATTAGACATGGAGAGACAGGTTTGTATGTGTGTGTATGTTTGTGTATGTAAGGTCACCTTGACCTGCACCTTGTTCTCTGGCTGCGTACCAGACTAGACTGATGTCAGAGACATTTAGTCTGTCTTCAGAAGGCATATGTAGCCATGTGCTCACATATCACACAAAATTGAGTCGCATCGGACACACACATGTTCACTCCATCTGGAATAATATTTTGTTTACACAGACTGATAAATATGTTCCAGTTATGAATATGCATTAGTTGTTTGAAGGAAAGTCACTCTGATTCTGTTTACTACAGTGAGTACAGTGGAAGGTTTAAGGCAAAAAATGTTTAACTGTGCTCTGAATGTGCATAATTTAATTTAAATTTAAAAGTTCAGACCTTGAAAAACATAAAGTCCACCAAAAAAGATGTTTTGCATTTTTCTGTCCACATGAATGACTGAAATAAGAGCATGAGAGCAGGTTTAGTTTTTTTCCCAAAAGTAATCAATGAAGACACAGAAAATCAGATACAAATCAGAAATTATAAACATGCAGAAAGCCAGGTGATCAGCAATATATGCCATACTAATCTAAAATAGTGATTAACTAGGTTAGGGCCAAACCCAGAGAAATGGGCAAAAAATAAGAAAAGCTCTGTAATATTGCAGAAAAGACTCTGGAGCAAAATTTCACCATGTAAATTTGTGACCCTGGGGTGTTTCAGGGAGTGTGGTGAAATCAGCCCCAGATGAGAAAAGGGTGTGCCGGCGGGGCGGTGATGGGGCCGTGTGATGAGGAGGTTCTTTGATCACTCTCATGTCGGCAGGGAGGCCGGGAGCAGGCTGTTAAGACTTCGCCAAGGAACACGCTCGGCTTATGATTACGCCATCTAGTGGATGGAACGACAGGGCCCTATCCGACGTCTTCCTCAAAGATTTATCTGAGGTAGTAAAGGATGCTACCTGACTACCTTAACGGTCTCATGGATCTGGCTGGCCGGGTCGACGCGCACCGCCGTTCAAGGCGGTCCTCCAGAAAATCCCCCCCCCGCTAGCAGATCTCCCCCTCCAAACCCAGGACGGCTCACAGGCCGCTTCCTCCGTGACAGAATGATCAGGAGGAGACCATGCAGTTGGACAGGACTCGAATTTCGGAGGAGGAGATGCGTCGGCGTCGCCAGGAGAAAGCCTGTTTCTACTGTGGAGCCTCAGGACATTTACTTAAGAACTGCCTGTTAAAAGGAGGTGCCCTCTAGTCAGGCTAGACTCCGAGACTTCCTAAACCTTTATGTATTCGTTTATCTGGACGACATTTAGATTTTTTCCCACAATCTTCACGCTTCTGCTGGAACAAGGAGGGGGAGAGAGCTTTTTCCAACCTCAAGAGAAGGTTCACCACAGCCCCGATTCTGGTCATCACCGATCCGTCCCGCCAGTTCGTGGTGGAGGTAGATGCATCCAACACCGGCGTTGGAGGGATCTTGTCCCAAAGATCGCCACTGGATAACAAACTGCACCCTTGTTCATTTTTCTCCCATCGCCTAACCCCCGCCGAGAGGAACTACGACGTGGGCGATCGGGAACTACTAGCCATCAAGCTAGCGCTAGAAGAATGGAGACACTGGCTGGAGGGGACAGAGCTCCCGTTTCTAGTATGGACCGATCACAGGAACCTCGAGTACTTACATAGTGCCAAGAGACTCAATTCCCGACAGGCCCGTTGGTCGCTTTTTTTTCCAGGTTCAACTTTGTACTATCCTACCGGCCAGGCTCCAAGAACACCAAGCCTGATGCCCTCTCCCTCTAGTTCTCTTTTCCCCATGACTCCATGCCATGCGACACGATCCTGCCCTCTCGTTGTTTAGAAGCAGCCGTGGAACTGGACATTGAAGCTAAAGTTAAGCAGGCATTGACCCAGTTGCAACGTCCCCCCAGATCGCCTCTTTGTCCCTCTCTGTCTATGCTCACAAGCCCTCGAATGGGGCCATGGCTCCAGATTGGCTTGTCACCCAGGCTCAGCCCGAACACGTTTTATCATTCAGCAACGCTTCTGGTGGCCCACATTGGAAAGGGATGTTTCCAGCTTCGTGGCGGCCTGTGACGTCTGCGCCCGCTGTAAACATGACAACCATCCACCAGCCGGTCTCCTCAGACCCTTACCCATACCGCACCGCCCCTGGTCCCACATTTCGCTGGACTTCCTAACTAGCCTGCCTTCGTCAGATGGGAACACATGTATCATATCCATTGTTGACCATTTCTCCAAGAGGTCCCCTCGATCCAACATTTCGTCTGTCGATGCAAACGGACATGCTCGCTACTAAGGACATCCCGTTAAGAACACTCTCACATAAACTCTCACCTCGCTTCATCGGCCCCTTCACCATAACCAGAATAGTCAACCCGTGCACTGTCCGACTCCTACTTCCCTCTTCTAGGCAACGCATTCATCCCACCTTCCACTTGTTTCAGCTTTGACGCATCGTAAAGTGTCCTCTTTCACTTTCACTCCTCGACCATGGCTCCGCTTCTCGTCTCTCCACAGCACACAGCTTCAGGTCACCCAGCCCAATCATCTCAAGATCATCTCTGCTCCTCTGCATTTGGATCCATCTCTTTCCCCCGTCGTCGCTCGCTCGTAACAGTTTAATATTGTCTCAATATAAATACAGCTGTTCTCTGTTCTCTGAAGATCTCAAAGGTTTGTTAGAGAACATTAGCGAATAAACAGCATCATGAAGCCCAAGGAACACACCTGATAGGTCAGGGATAAAGTCGTGAGGAAGTTAACAGCAAGGTTGTGTTATAAAAAAATATTTCCCACGCATCACAGAGTGCTCACGGAGCACCGTTCAATCCATCATGTGAAAATAGAATAGTATGGAACCAATGCAAACCTAAAAAGATATGGTAGTCCACCTTTTTTTTAAATCCATAAGTCCTGTTTGCAGTTTGCAACAAGTTATGTGGGAGACATAGTTAGATGGAAAAAGTCAAATTAAGGGTAATCTTATAAGAAAACCTGTTAGAGACGAGACTGTGGCAGAGATTCACTTTCCATGACCCTAAACATGCAGCCAGAACTACAATGGAATGGTTTTGATCAAAGCTTATTCATGTGTTAGAATGGCCCAGTCAAAGTCCAGTCCTAAATGCGAGAAAAAAAAATTGCTTAAAAATTGCTGTTCACAGACACTCTCTAATTAATCTGACTGAGCTTGAGCAATTAAAAAAAAAAAAAATTTTGCTGGTAGACACATACAAAGCTGGTAGACACATACCCCAAAGGACTTGCAGCAGTAATTGCAGCAAAAGGTAGTTTTACAAAATATTGACAGGGGCTGAATACACATCCATGGCACAAATTTTAGATGTTTATTTGGAAGAAAAAAAAAACATAATTCCTTCCTCTTCACAATTATGTGCCACTTTGTGTTGATCCCATAAAATCCCAATAAAATACATTTAAATCTGTGGTTGTAATGTGACAAAATGTGGAAAAGTTAAAAAGGTATGAATATTTTTGCAAGGCACTGTATACATTATATTTTATGCACTTTATCTTGGTGGAGCACACTACCGTGGCATAAAAATGTAATTATTATACTCTATATTCTGAGAACATGTGACAATAAACCTAAATTGACTTGACTTTAGCTGAGGATATTAAGAGATATAGTTATTTTGATCATTTAGAGTTTTAAATATAAGCAATATATCTTTCAGAGAAGTTGCATAGTTCTAATACCAAAACCTAACATGTTTAACCAGAAATTTACTTTATATCTCATCATATCATTTGGACAGTTCTTAGATACAGAATGATTCCTCAATCACACACACAGACATGCACATGGACATTTTTGACAAAGGATCTTGCAATTTCCCCATACTACAGAATGGTGATCTGTAAATTCTCACTTTCACTCACTCATTGTCTATAATGCTTTATCCTGTATTAAGGGTCATGGGAACCTGGAGCCTATACCAGGAGGCTTAGGGCACGAGGCAGGGTAGACCCTGGACTATCCATTGCAGGGCACACACATACACTCACTCACACACTCATTCACATACTATAAGCAATTTGGGAATGCCAGTTAACCTAATCTGCATGTCTTTGGACTGTGGGAGGAAACCAAAGTTCCCGGAGGAAACCCACCAAGCACCGGGAAAACATGCAGACTGCATGTGCACAGAGGCGAGAATCGAGCCCGTACCCTGGCCCGGACACTACACCACTGTGCTGCGAGCTATACATACTGAACATGTTTAGTATTTACCATGGATTGTAGATACAATAGTTGAGGAAAGGGTGTTATCAGTGGATATTATATATTCCACAGGATGAAAGGAGAATATAATAATTAAAAACAAGCATGCAATTAGATATCATCTAGTGTGGGTGAAGTATAAAAATGCAATTTAGACAAATACTCTAAAACTAGAGGCACCTTGGGGTCTTATAAAGAGAAATTCTGTTTGTATGTTTGTACTGGTACTCCCGTCATAGGCTTGCGTGTGTATACATAATTATATTATGATAATATCATATCATATCATATCATATCATATCATATCATAAGTAATACGTTTTTCCCTAAAAATGTTCGGTCAATATCACTTGAGGTTGAATATCTAAGAAGGAAACCTATTTTTAAATATAGGTTGACAGGATTATAACTGTTGACAGGATTTTGCCATGCACTGCATGTACAAAATATTCATCCATTCATTATCCATACCGTTTATCCTGTACAAAAGCCAGGAGCCTATCCCGTTTTGGCATGAGATGAGGTATACCCTGGACAGAGTGCCAATCCATCCCAGGGCACACTCTATAGCAAATTTAGGAACACCAATTAGCCTACTCCTAGCAAAAATTCACCAAGTACGAGGAGAACATGAAAACTACATAAACACAGACCGAGGTAGAATTGAACCATTGACTCTAGGGATGCAAGGCCACAATTCTAACCATTATGGCACCTTGCCTCATTATTTGTTGTTTGTTTAACGGATAACTTAACGTTTAACTGGGCTCTCTGTATATAAGAATTATGCTTTACAGTTTGAATTTGAATTCCCTTTTGTTTGCTGTCAATTTTAGGCTCCCTTTTATAAACTTAAATTTAAAATGCACAAACTGACAGGATGTATTCAGATTTGAGTAAAAAAGTAAATACAAGAATTGTTATTCAGACCTAAAAGTTGAGGAAAGAACACTCCAGTCAGACAACTCTCTAGGAGTGAGTTGAAGTGAAGTTGGCTGAAAAGTGTCTAATTACACAGGATTCTAACCATGAACTTGGCAGATTTTTCTTGCACAGTACTGGCTCAAGCAAGGAGCAGTATTAAGTCCAGCATCACTGTCTGACTGTTGATGTATCCAAAATATACCATGATTAGTTAGAAATTGGCTGGACATACATTTATAAAATGATGCAATGGCACTCTAGGGTGATATCAAATACATAAATATGACAGTATTATCTAAACCATTGTTGCAGTTCTAAAGTAATTCTAAGAGGAACACACACCTGATTTATATTGAGGACTTTTTTAATAAAATTATAAACAATGCTTAATATGAGCTGTAATTGTACAGATTAGCTCTTTAATAGTGGGAATATTTTCTTTACAGGAGAGCATTATAAAAAAAAACTTTATTTTATTAATTCAACAATTTAGAATGTAATAAATGACAATCAAGAGCGAAGGAGCAGACAAGAGGGCCAGTGCTTCTTAACACCTGGCCTTCTTTTACCTGCTCTATCACACCCACTTCAATTCAGAAAAGGCTGTTAATTAACTAATTAGTTAAATCAAGTGTGCTGGGAGCTGAGCCAACACTAAAACATAAAGGGCAGGTGATTCCCCCAGGACTGAAGATGAGAACCACTGGATGAAACTTACAGATAGATAGATGGATGGATGGATGGATGGATGGATGGATGGATGGATGGATAGATAGATGAGCTTCCTATTCTATGAAAAATCCCGTAATACTGCTAGAGTAGAGAGGTATCTCTTTACCCTAATAGAAGATAAAAATAATCCTACAAATTAATTATTTCCTTAGAACTAAGTATGTAACTAATCTTTTAAGCTAGCAATTATCAAACCTTATTTAAAAAATTTACCATTGTCAGCTGTCCAATTATGAGTCAATATCAAACTTCCGCTTTAAGCACTGAATAAAGTGGGAAATTACCTAATACAAGTACTGGCCTCTGATCAATGTTATGTCTCTGTGGTTGTATGGCTTAGTTTTTTTTTTTTTTTTCAGAATCATTCGATTTAGTGTTTTAAATCACTCTGGCATCTTTAAAATGATGTCTTTTTTTTTTTTAGATAATTATTATTAAAATATAACCATAAGTTCACCATGGCTCCCAAATCCAGTACTGCAGTCCTTCAAATGCAGTACCAATACTAGTATTAGAGCCAGCAAGAGGGGGAAAAAAGAGATGTATCAATTAGGAAGGCACTATAAACTAACGTTAGCACAGGGGATACAGCACGTTATCCAAAATAGTTTTGTTAGGTATATAATATGGTGTTTGCACAATGCCCATATAGAATAATTTCCTATTTCACAGAACATATCACAGATGTTAAGTGATGCAGACATGTCAATTACTTATTATGACTGATATGCCAGTCTGCTATTGCAGAGTATAAACATAAACATTTTCTTAGTTTCAACTTTCTTTAAAAATCACATGACTGATCACATGACAGATATAAGGAATGTGATTGGCTTGTCATAATGTTTAGCTTTTGCTCAAAAACCAGGCATGGTTTGTTTTAAATGTGTATATTTAAATCTTCTAATTGAATGTTTTTCAAATTAACATTTTTTATAGACAACATTGTGTGTAAGAGAAAAATAATGTGTCAAAATAATTAAGAGACTCAAATTTTTGCTGTCAAACTGTTCATATATGCTACCTCTGGGTAACAGGCAAACAGGTACGTAATAAGTAATAATTTCATCTTTTGTAGGTATTGTACTGGTTTTCACTGTTGTATATTTAAGCAAAGGCAAATCAGAAACACCAACGTGGAACGTGTTATGGATAAACAGTGGATACTTATTAACATGGGTCTACTTAGTTCCAAAACAGAAGTATATGGACCACACGCAGCTAAATGTAAGCTTTCTGTTTACATAACAGCTTTGAATGGCCTTCCTGATTTATCATTTGCACCTATAAAAAGACTTTGGGGTAAATCTTGACACTAGTCTTTCATTTCAGATTTCTTTCATCTTGCAAATATTACTAAGATCAGAAATAGAATATCAAAACACAATGCGAAAACTACTCCATGCTTTTCCTTCCTGCTTCAAGAGATAGAGACCTTACTAGAACCATCATTATAACCACATCACCCCTATCTTATGCACACTGCACTGGCTCCCAATTTAATTTTGCTTTGATTATAAAATTGTCACGGGCCAGACAGATCAACTCAGCGCTTCCAGACCCTAAACTCCACCCCGGATTTTTCTTCCTACGCGCTTACCTGTCGCTCATGCACACATGAAATTAAGCTTTTATTTGTCATATATATGAATATATGTCATATACATATACAGCACAGTGAAATTCCTTCTTTGCATATCCCAGCGTAACTGGAGTCAGAGTGTAGGGTCAGCCAAGATACAGTGCCCCTGGAGCAGGCAGATAGGGTTAAGGCCCTTGATCAAGGGCCCAAGAGTGGCAACTTGGTGGAGTTGGGGCTCGATCCGACCTTCGGCTCAGTTACTCAGGACCTTAACCCTCTGAGCCACCACTGCCCCTGATCATTCAATTATCTCTCGGCTTTATAAGCACACAGAGAGAAACATTCAGTGCTGCAGTATCTCGCTCGTGTGCCCCGTGTTTACTTTTGCCCGGTGTTTTTCTGTATACTCTAGTTTCGTTCTCGACCCTGCCTGTTCCTCGGATTTCTCTCTTGTCTCTCATCTAACCGTAACCCTCAACCTTCATCTCTGAACGCTCAAAGGTGGCTTATATCCTCACCTTACAGAGGAGCTACAATGTCAGGTTCGAGTGGGACCATACCTTTACTGTGGGTAGGTCAGACATAGGCACACTGGAGATGGTGTCGCAAGCACAGTTGCCTAGAGACCATTCACTTCTCCCTGTAATGCTCCTCTGGGATAACCAGTCCTGCATTCTTCATGCCCTCATCGATTTCGCCTTGGACCAGAATCTGTGCCACAAAGGTCAAGGAACTGGACATGCCAACTCTCCCACTGTTGTCAATCTGAGCCCTCGATGGAACACTGCTTCCTTCAATTACCCGGCGAATCCCAGTCACCCTGAGGACATCGGGAAACCATTCGGAAGAGATATCATTCCTGGTCATTCAAAAGGCTCAATCTCAGCTGGTTCTTGTTTGTCACTGGTTAATCCGCCATAATCCAGATAGATTGACGGAACAACGCCTTGGATGGACTCCCCTCTGCCTGGCCTCTTCTGGCCCCTCTGCCAAACTTCAAGTCTGCGCCATGCTTCAATCTAGTAACAACCTCTTCTGAGGAGTTCCCTGACCTTTCCACGGTCCCTCATGATTACGCTGATCTCAAGATGATGTTCAGCAAGTCTTGGGCAATCTCTCGACTGTGCGATCATCCTCCTTCCCAGCACCACTCCACCCAGGGGACATCTGTACTCACTCAAGTACACCCAACATGAAAGGGAAGCTATGGACAAGTCCATCTTCAAATCTTTAGTTGCCGGTATCATCAATTCAATTCAATTCAATTTTATTTCTATAGCGTTTTTAACAATGGTCATTGTCTCAAAGCAGCATCACAGAAATGAAAAGAAAATTTATGGAAGTGTATATGTGTAAGAAAAATGTGTCTAGATAATGAGATAATGAGATGTGTCTAGATCCCTGATGAGCAAGCCAAGGGTGACGGCGACAGTGGCAAAGAAAAACTCCCTGAGATGGCAATAGGAAGAAACCTTGAGAGGAACCAGTCTCAACAGGGAACCCATCCTTATTTGGTTGATAACAGATAACAGAAATTGTATAACATCATGTGTGTTATGCAGCTGAAAGTTCGATATAACAGAAGTTCTTTAAATTAACATGTGGTCCAGTTCAGCAAAGGATGAGTCAGCAGGTGCAGAGGGCAGATGGGGTCTGGATCACTGGGAGCTCGGGAGCAGTATGTGTAGATCCAAACCAACATGAAGAAGAATCCAGCTGGAGCAGGTCCTTCTCTGGATGCCTCAGGAACCTCGCAGGGTTGGCCTCTGTCTACTGAAGCTGGAACAATCTCCAGATGCCTCGGGATGGGTGGAAAAATAAAGAGCAGGTGAAAAGAACTAGCGTGGTTGCCATTCAGGATAGATGTACTGGAGTATGAGGTAAAGAGATTAATTATGTGTATGCCATATTAAAGAGATGCGTCTTGAATCTACTTTTAAATTGGGAAACTGTGTCTGAGCCCCAAACACTGTCGGAAAGGCTATTCCAAAGTTTTGGAGCTAAATATGAAAATGCCCTACCTCCTTTTGTAGATTTTGATGTTCTGGGAACTACCAGAAGTCCAGAGTATTGTGATATTAAGGAGCGTGGTGGATTGTAATGTATCAGAAGACTGGGTAGGTATGTGGGAGCTAGACCGTTTAGAGCCTTGTACATAAGTAATGCCATTTTGTAATTAATTCTAAACTGAACAGGTAGCCAGTGCAGGGATGATAATATTGGGGTTATATGATCATATTTTCTGGATCTAGTGAGAACCCTGGCGGCTGCATTTTGGACTAACTATAGCTTGTTAATTGTGGATGCAGGACAGCCACCCAGGAATGAATTACAGTAGTCCAGTCTGGAGGACATGAATGCATGAACCAGCTTTTCTGAATCAGATAAAGATAAAATGCTCCTAAGCTTGGCAATATTTCTAAGGTGGAAAAAGGCTGTTTTTGTGATACTGGAGATATGATTTTCAAAGGATAAGTTACTGTCTAATATTACACCCAGGTCTTTCACTGTCGAGCTGGTGGTAACAGTACCTTCTAAATGCAAGCTGAATTGTGAGAGCTGGTGTGTACTGGTTTTGGGGCCAATAAGTAATATCTCTGTCTTATCTGAATTTAGTAAAAGAAAATTATTGGTCATCCAATCTTTTATATCTTGAATACACAATTTGGGTATTTCGTCTGGTTTTGTGGAGATGTATAACTGGGTATCATCAGTATAACAATGGAAACTAATCCCATGTCTTCTAATGATGTTACCCAAGGGAAGCATGTATATTGAGAAAAGCAGAGGTCCTAAAACTGACCCTTGTGGCACCCCATATTTCACTGGCATTACACCAGACTGTTCTCCATTCAGATCTACAAAATGGAATCGATCAGACAGGTAGGACCATTTTAACGCCTGTCCCTGAATACCAATGTGAGTTTGTCAGCAATCTATAAGAATATTATGATCTATAGTGTTGAATGCAGCACTAAGATCAAGTAAGACGAGAATTGAGATGCAACCTTGGTCCAAAGCTAAAAATAAGTCATTTGCAATTTTAACTAGTGCAGTTTCTGTACTATGATGGGGCCTGAAACCTGACTGAAATTCTTCAAGAATATTGTGCTCCTGCAAGAATGTGCATATTTGGGCTGATACTACCTTTTCTAATATCTTTGATATAAATGGAAGGTTTGAAATTGATCTGTAATTTGTTATATCATTTGGATCTAAATTAGATTTTTTTAAGAAGAGGCTTAGTAACTTGAAAGGTTTAGGGACGTGACCTAGATATATGAAGAGTTGATAATGTTTAGAAGGGGCGCTCCAGCTATACTTATCACTTCTTTTAAAAATCTGGTTGGGATTGGATCCAGCAAGCATGATGTTGATTTAGCCGAGATGATAAGTTTATACAGCTCTTCCTGTCCTACACCTGTAAAGCACTGAAAATCTAATTGTGATGCTTTAGACTGGACTGGACCATGAGATGCTGTTAGAGGTTGAATTTCCATTATTTTCTTCCTGATACTATAGATTTTTTCATTGAAGAAGTTCATGAAGTCTTCACTTCTAAATTGTGATGGGATACTCCCTGCAGGCATCTTTTGTTAGGCTAGCCACTGTACTAAATAGGAACCTGGGATTGTTTTGGTTTCTTGCTATCAGTTGGCTCAGATGCTTAGCCCTAGCCGCTTTTAGAGCCTGTCTATAGCTGCAGATGCTACCTTTATACCCGATTCTAAAAACTTCTAATTTCGTTTTTCCAGTTTTAAGGTTACCGGTTGCTCTCTTTAGGGCGCGAGTATGACTGTCGTACCATGGTGCAAGTGTTTTATCTCTGACTTTTTTTAATCTGATAGGAGCAACAGTGTCTAATGTACTGGTAAAAATAGTGCCCATGCTGCTAGTCACTTCATCTAGATCGTCTGCACTTAGGTGTCAAATAAGAAATTGGGACAGATCCGTCAGATTACTTGTGAATCTGTCTAGTACTCGGATTAATATTTCTACCGAATTGATAACGTGGGGAGGCACAGCTACGCTGTTCTACATGTAGAGTATATACGAAGCGATGATGATCTGTGATATCATCACTTTGAGGTAGAATGTCTATATTAGAGACATCTATACCATGGGATATAATTAAATCTAGAGTATGATTAAAGCGGTGAGTTGGTCTATTTATATTTTGTTTAACCACAAAGGAATTTAGCAAATCCATAAATGCGAGTGCTAAAGCATCGTTAGCATCGTCTACATGAATGTTAAAGTCTCCTACTATCTCCTACTATCTGCACCAATAGGTCTGATAGCAGATGTCCAAACTCTTTAAGAAAATCGGCATATGGCCCTGGGGGTCTGTACACGGTGGCCAGGACAAAATGTAGCAAGGGTTTATTATGTATTTCGCTGAGTGCAACATTAATGATAAGCACTTCAAACGAGTTGAACTTGGGCCTTGTTTTCTGAGTAACAGTGAGAACATCACTGTAGATAGTTGCGAAACCACCACCACGACCAGTTTGACGGGGTTCGTGCTTATAAAAATATCCTGACAGAGTAGATTCATTTAACCCAATCTATTCATTTGGTCTGAGCCAGGTTTCAGTAAGGCAGAGTGTGTCAAGACAGCAATCTGAGATAATTTCATTAACAATCAGTGCTTTAGGCATAAGGGATCTGATGTTGAGAAGCCCAAACTTTAGCGGTATACGTATATTGATTACTTATTTGGCCTTTTTCTGATTTTATAGTTATTCGATTGTTTCGAGCAATTTTAACTTTTTAACAATTTTTTTAATTTATTCTTTTATCTCACTTTTCGGGTAATAGACACAGTTTCTATAGGACAAGCTATGTGTGCGCATCTATCAGTATGGTGAGTTGTAATGTGGCTATTATGTTTGGAATCTAAGCCATGACTTACCGCCAGTCAGATGGTTCGTAGTGTCCTGGAGATGTTGTCTGAGAGGACTGCTGCTCCAGCTCTGCTAGGTTGCAGGACATCAGACCCTGATCATCACCTGCAGGGACTGGCTTCTTCTTTGTGGCCAAGGAGAACGGATCCCTGCATCCTTATATTGATTATACCATCAAGAACCACTATCCTCTGCCCCTGATGTCCACAGCTCTCAACCTCCTGCAAGGAGCCCAAGTCTTCAGCAAATTGGACCTCCCCAGTGCCTACCACCTAGTTACAATCAGAGAGGGGGATGAGTGGAAAACTGCCTTCAACACCCTGTCCGGTCACTATGAGTATCTGGTCATGCCTTTTGGGCTGGCTAATGCACCAGCAGTTTTCCAAGCCCTGGTAAATAACATTCTCAGGGACTTTATCAATGTGTTTGTTTTTGTTTGCCTGAACAAAATTCTAATCTTCGCCCGCTCCTTAGAAGAACATATGATACATGTGCTCCAGGTGCTTTAGCTGACTTTTTTTTCTTGGGTTCATTGTCACCCCGTCAAAGATCCAGATGGACCCCACCAAGCTCTAGCAGTGACTGACTAGCCCATTCCAACCACCGTTAAGGACCTCCAGCATTTGTTTTTTTTTTTGCTGGGTTTTGCCAATTTTTACAGGCAGTTCATCCGTGACTATAGCTCAATAGCCCCGCCACTCACCTCCATGACCTCAGTAAAGATCCCATTTTCCTGGACTGCAAAAGCATCCAGGGCATTTTGTGAACTAAAGAGACGATTCATCTCAGCCCCAATTCTCTTACAGCCTGACCCTTCCCTCCAGTTGGTTGTTGAGGTGGATGCCTCAGATTCTGGAGTAGGGGCAGTATTATTGCAGAAGTCACCCAAAGACAACAAGCTGCACCAATTGTAGGGTTTCAACTCTGGGTCAGAGGTGAATCGAATCTTTAATGATACGGGTTAATTTGAAAATTGATACAGTTATAAATTCATACACTTAATCATCTATCGTCCAGCATTTTAGCATGATTTAGTGTATTGTATCTTATCAATTCTGTTTATCCCCTGACCGACGATGATAATACAAAATCAGGCATTTACCAATTTATGAGCAAGGTAACGTAAGATCTGGGCAATGATACTGGCTAAAATACATGACCAAGACAACAGAAAAAATAATTTATTGAACTAATCTACGATACATGAAACTAAGCTACTTAAACATACATACATTCTTGCATACACACAGTTCAGAAGATGAAAGTTAATGGAGTTCTTCTAGTAATGTTTACTAGACCTGCACACCACTTTCAGCAATTTACGAGCTTTGTTTGTTTTACTTGCGGTACGTGACGGTTGTTCTCGTTGGTTTGCCTTCAGCGAAGGGAATCACAATGTTGCTGATTGGTCGGTGCGCTGGGTTGAGGTGACGTCTTTCGGGAAAGCCCTCGGCAGCATGGTTACCAGTGACGACGCTCTGGGACTTCTTCTGCAGGTCTCTTAGTTGGACGGAGATGGCGTTCGAGTGGTGTCAGAGTTCAAGCCGAAGTTTCTTTGCGTGTTGAGGAAAGCGGAGTCTTCGGAGTCAGAAGTCAAAGTTCAGGCATTGGGTTGAGAGCGGAGAAAGAGAGGTTTCCGCTTGCTTCCTTTAGACGACAGAACGTTCAAAAACATGCCGAGGCTGCTCAGACCTTAATCTCTCTGTGCAGGTCTGTCCCACAGCCATTTGTCCCAATCAGAAATGGTTGTGGGCGTAGCCACGCCCACATGGTTCCTCCTTTTCGTGCATACATTTAACCTGTGATTTGGTCTGTCATTTGGGAGGCCATCTCAGTGGAGTTTTAGTAATTTTGGTAAAGTGTATTAACATGAGTCTGGTTCATATCAGTAAGATTTCATGCACATCAACATTCATTGAATATACAGAACTTTCATTTGATACCAAACATCCCATGTCTTGCATACCCATTCATACCCTTATCTATAGCTGTTAATTACACTCCTTAAGTTTATGATGAACATGTTGAACACAACACAAAGACATCATACATTCTATATGCACACATATATAATTTTGGTATTTGCCCTACTGGCATACTTTAACTGATTAACATAGTACGTGTCCCTAAAGCTTTGTATGTTCTCTGTTCTGGGGCCCAGAGGATACAGCAACTGCCAGGGGGTTGTGAGACTTCCCTATTCAAGGGATTTGTTCTGATCTACACCGTTTGAGTGAAGATGTGAAATTGCTTCTCTCTTGTGCCAGGAAGTTGTTTGCACCATCTGAGTTGGAGATGTGTAACCGTTTCTTTCATTTGTTGCTGATGTCGTGAACTGTCTCCTGCTCATTCAACGGCTCCCTTTGAGGTGGCCTGCCAGTCCCTACACCATGCTGTTTTCTCTCTCACTGACTCTCGTCCGCTGAAAGGAATTACAACATAGGTGATCAGCAGCTACTGGCGGAAAAGCTTGTGCTAGAAGAGTGGAGGCATTGGCTAGAGGGAACTGAGATCCCATTCCTGGTCCACAAGAACTTGGAGTACCTCGGGACAGCCAAATGCCTTAATTCCCAACAAGTAAGGTGGTCCCTATTTTTATTTTTTTGCTTTAATTTCTCCCTGTTCTATCGCCCAGGCTCCAAGAACACCAAACCGGCCGAGCACTTCTGCCAGTTCTCCCCAGTCCAGGATCAAGTGACCGAGGCTACCATTTTACTGCCTCAGTGCCTCGTAGGGGCAACACTACTGGATGTCGAGTCATGAGTCAGGACGACGCTCAACCAGGAACTCAGCCCTTCTGTCATGCGCACTTTCACCGCGACCGGCACTAGGACCCGGAAGTAATACGGTCACGATTCAGGAAGCATAAAAGGAGAAAAGATAAAAGAATAAAACCAGCAACAAGCCTCCTGCTGGACCTCTTCCTATCCTGGACAGACTCTGGTCCTCTATAGCCCTCGATTTTGTTACCAGGCTCCCTGATTCCGAGGGTCATATCTGCATGCTCATGGTTGTGGACCGCTTTTCCAAGGCAGTTCACTTTGTCCAACTGTCTGGTCTTCCGACTGCCTATTGTCCCCATTGCCTAAACTACTAATCACTCATGTTTTCCGGCTTCATGGACTCCTGACAGATATCGTATCATACTGCGGACCCCAGTTTGCTGCGCAATTCTGGTCAGCCTTTTATAAATTAATCTTCGTGGTATCACCCACAGATTAACGACCAGATGGAGTAGGCCGACCAAGACCTGGAGACAGCCATTTGATGTATTTGATGCTGGACTCTTGGTTACCGACCCCCACCTGGTAAAACGATTCTGTTTATCGTTCACTGTCCCTTTCTCTATGAGTCGACTGTCATTTCGTATTTGAGCACTCCCGTGTTCAAGCACTTCCACATTCGAGCACTTTTGTCTGACACTTCCGACTTTGGGGACCGCTCGCACTGCATGCTGACCTCTGTTTTCTCAGAGGAAGCTAAACCGATGTGTTCCGTTTATCATCCTCTGTGCGCAACGTGGATTAACAGCAATAAACTCCCACCTAACACTAGAGGATTTTCTCTGTGCTCAACTTTCGGGATTGTGGAGATTCCCTCGCGTCATAGAGCCATCTCCTCTCTCATCACTAGAGGTTCCCCCATTCTCCCCGGTCATTTATTGACTCAAACACACACTGCTTCTCTCCTCTGCTCCTGATGCGCCTGCTCACCAAGGCTCCTGTGTTTAAATAAATATTTGAGAACCACTGTTTGTCTGCTATTGGGACAAACAGTTAATGCAATGCTGCTAATGCAAGCACCAGGTTGGCCTGTGTTGAGAGAAATGGACAAAATGAATGAAAGAAATACTCAAGAGCAATTAAGGTTAGCAAAGTGAGAGGAAAAGAACAGTTGATTGTGCAGAATTACCCCAAGGTTGCGGGCAGTGATTGAGTGTTGTCCAGGGACATTATAAATTCCATATTTCAGGGTGAATCACCTGGTATGAACAGCAGTTTAGGTTTTACTGAAATTAAGCTTCAGTTGATGAGCTGCCATCCAAGATGAGATGTCTGCCAGACATGCTGAAATCCATGTGGATGGCTGAGTGTCTACCAAAAAAAGAAGAGGATGAGTTGAGTGTCATCCACATAACAATGGTATGAAAAGCAGTGCAAAGATATGACGTCACCAAGAGATCAGGTATAGATGGAGAACAGAAGAGGACCAAGTACTCACTCACTCATCATCTATGCCACTTAATCCTGTATTCAGGGTCACGGGGGACCTGGAGCCTATCCCAGGAGACTTAGGACACATGGCAGGGAACACCCTGGACAGGGTGCCAATCCTTCGCAGGGCACAGACACACACATACACTCACTCATTCACACACTATGGGCAATTCCTGGCCAGGTTTGATTCCTGCCTCTGTGTGCATGGAGTTTGCATGTTCTCCCCATGATTGGTGGGTTTCCTCCCAAAGACCTACAGCTTAAGTAAATTGGTATTACCAAATTGCCCATAGTGTGAGAGTGAGTGTGTATGTGTGTGTCCTGTGATGGTTTGGCACCCTGTCCACGGTGTACCCCGCCTTATGCCCTAAATCTCCTGGGATAGGCTCCAGGCAACCTGTGACCCTGAATACAGGATTAAGTGGTATAGATGGTGTGTGAGTGAGTTTCATCAGTGTGCTTATTGAGTTTTGCAAATTCACTGGACCCATACTGTTCTTGCAAGAAGTATTCAAAGAGGCTGACCTCTGTGTCATAAAATAAAAACTGACTGCTGTTCATGTTGTTGTTTTTACATAATTACCTACTTCCATATGTGTTACTTCATAGTTGTAAAATACCCAGTATTGTTGTAGAATGTAGAAAATAAATAATCATTAAATAGAAACAAAGAAATTTGCAAGTGATCCCAAACTTTTGAGCAGTATTGTGTATGTAACATGCAGTTATAGAAGGGAAATATTTATAATCGCATCATCCAAATGAGCATAGTTTCTTTTCATTACTCATTAGGGGTAACTTACAAATTTATGATTCATATACAGAATTTATAACTTGTTTAAAGCAACGCATCAAACATTTTGTTTTTGGAACTTTGTGTTCCTGGCCAAAAACAATCACGGTAGGATGGCATTAATTGGTAAAAATATGTGACACAGAACATTTCCTAAAAATGCATTCAGATACATGTCTACGGTTGTCCGGGGTTGCATGTATAGCTGGTACTTTGACTTTTAGCTAAGTGTTGTTCAATATATACCAAGCCATCAAGCCATCCATCCAGGCAAACAGTTGGACGATTGATGACCGTTGATGACAGCTATTGTGAATCAGATGACATCAAACACCTTTATTCAACTTTCATTTTGAAACTATTGAACCATGACGGGACCTGTCAGATGGACACCATTTCAACGGTCATCAAACGTCCAAATGTTTCCTGGGAAGCTTGACAGATAGCGTGGGAGCCTTATTAACACACTTGACACTAGCATAGTTGCTGCTTCACGTTGGGAGGCAGTGTGTGAAGAAAGCTTTTCTGAAATGCGGAAGTGGAGAGAGCCAGCACGAGAGCTCTGCATGCAGAACAAGCCTTTTAAGAACGTGGAAGAGCAGAGCCAGTGCGAGCTGAGTGCGCTCTTTTATGAAAGCCAACATGCCCAGTGTGAGCCATGCGGGAATACGGAAGCACAAAGGGATGAAAGAGGAATGAGCTCCGCAAAGAAAGGCACCGTGTGCAGGAGGCAGTTGAACAGGATAGTAGCTTATCTGTGAGGATCATAGAGCAAGCAGGGTTGGAAGCCAGGGAGATGAGAGAAAGTGCATGATTTAAACTTGTAGTCGGGTAGCAGTTCCAATGTTGAAGATAAAGGTCCCAAACATGAGACGAGGCTAAGGCCGGTAAAACGAAGTGTGGTCGCGATCGTGAAATAGCATAAAATAGCCCTGGAATATTGGGCGAGGAAGACACAATAATCTTGTGACAAGGTGTTGTCAGATCATGGTTTAGATAGGGAGGAGAGATTACTGATTGAGCACAGGTGTGCAGAGTGGAGAATGAACTGATGGAAAGAAATGTGTGGGGTGGATCATGGAACAGGAGTGCACAGGTGATCATGGCAGGGCTCAGATTTAAACTCTGGCTAGGCCAAACCATGACTTTCACAGAGATGTTATGAAGCCACTCCAAGTCATTGTCTTGTTGAAATGTAAACCATGGCCCAAGTCTGAGACCCTGAGCACTCTGGAGAAGATTTTCATTAAGGATAGCTCAATTTTCCCTCTATACTGACTAGTTTCACAGAAAAATATTCCCATTACATGATGCTACGACCACGTTGTTTGACTGTAGAGATGGTATTAATAAAGTATGCTTGATTCCCCCAATTTCAAATAGGTTGATCTTTGTCATCAGACCAGAGGATTTTGTTTCACATGGTCTGAGAGTCCTTTAGGGTCTTTTCGGCAAACTCTGAGCAAGCTGTCAAATTCTTTTTATTCTGTCTGACCACTCTATCATATAGGCCTGACTGGTGGAGGACTACGTTGATGGTTATCCTTCTGTAAGGTTCTCCCATCGCCACAAGGGAACTCAGAATCTCATTTAGAATGACCCATGGGTTCTTGGTTAAAACTGAAAATGATGGATGCCACTGTGCTCTTGGGCACTTTCAGTGCTGGTGAAATTTTATTCTATCCTTCTCTGGATCTGTGTCTTGACAATTCTGTCTCACAGGTCTACAATGTCCTCTCCAGATAATTCTTAATAGCATAGACTATTTATGATGACACTTTTTATATGTGTGTGACTTTCCTGACTATGTTCAATTAGAAACAGGTGGACTCCAGTCAAGTTGCAGAAGCATCCCAAGGACCACTGATGTGGCAGAGTTATAACAGATTTATAATAAAGGCTCTGTACATATAAAAAATATTGTGTGTGTGTGTGTGTGTGTGTGTGTGTGTGTGTGTGTGTGTGTGTGTGTGTGTGAGAGAGAGAGAGAGAGAGAGAGAGAGAGAGAGAGAGAGAGAAGAATTATCAATTTTAAGATCATTGTTAAATGTGTAAAAATGTCTGAAAAATTAGCAT
>JAAGKR010002217.1:58680-100059 GCA_011419295.1 Clarias macrocephalus
TTGACAATTCTGTCTCACAGGTCTACAATGTCCTCTCCAGATAATTCTTAATAGCATAGACTATTTATGATGACACTTTTTATATGTGTGTGACTTTCATGACTATGTTCAATTAGAAACAGGTGGACTCCAGTCAAGTTGCAGAAGCATCCCAAGGACCACTGATGTGGCAGAGTTATAACAGATTTATAATAAAGGCTCTGTACATATAAAAATATTGTGTGTGTGTGTGTGTGTGTGAGAGAGAGAGAGAGAGAGAGAAGAATTATCAATTTTAAGATCATTGTTAAATGTGTAAAAATGTCTGAAAAATTAGCATGAGCACTGTAATTGTTACAACACACTGTGCTCCCATAATCCATGTACTCCTTTATTTACCACCCACTTTTACTGGTTCTCATATAATTATATGTTTTCTTTACTCTAACTCTCTCTCTCACACTTTCTTTCTCTCTCTGACCCTTTCAGTATTCCTGTTCTTCTCCTATAAACAGTTTAGGCACTTGGGAATAGTCCAGATGGCCTAGATAGGAGTTCAACACTAAAATTCATACAAAATTAACAGAAATATTTCTTGACATGCCTTCTCTTGACAGTCATTTTGCTGGCTCCTTATAAACAGCCCAACATATGCCATATCATCACAGAGAGCTGGACAGGAAAGCTAATGCCACTATGACATGGAGGGTGATGGCCAATAGTTATGAAGCAGTTTTCAGCATGGTTGAAGATTATGCACAAGTATACATGTCAGTGTGTTGCATAAAGGTAAAAGTGACTTAATTGTAATAAGCATTTTGCTCAGAGCCGTTAATAAGATCAGACGAAGTAGTGTGACATAAGCACAAAACAAAAGCCAAGAAAATATATGTATATATGTATATATTTTTTCTTTTTGTGAAAAAAAAAGCATGCATCACAGTGGTACATTCATCTTGTTAGTAACATTTTTACATAACTTCAAGCAGCTCAAGCCACTGAAAGACCTTTCCTAATCTCTCTCACACACACACACACACACACACACACACACACACACACACACACACACACACACACACACACACACACACACATGTGTTCAATTATTCTTCACTCTAATTGAGAGTATGGAAGAATTCAATTAGTCAAAATCCACAATTTAAATACACATGCAGCAAAAGCAACAGTTTCCAGAGTGGTTTGAGCAGCAGATGGGCTTCATTCACTGCAAATGGGCCCTTCTATTGAGGTGAGACTGCTGACATATCACAGCAAAGAGGTTCACACCAACACCCACAGCACATCATTCACATGTTAATCAGCAGGGATTGTGTGGGGACTTTTCTTCAAGCTCTTATTATCCATACACATTTTATGCCATCCCTAAAGCTTTCATCGACTGAAGTGTCAATTATTGTTCACAATAATCCCTGCTGCTTTAGCAGACAGGAGACAACAAACTGAATACAGATACGAGAAAGCTTTGGTATATTCACAGCTCCAATAAACCTACAAAGTCACTTATCTTATACAAGTCTATAATAAACTCTTGCTTTTAGTTGCCAGCGAACTGTTGTGATAGCTTTAGTAATGTTGTTATGGTCTCGGTCAGCTCTTGACAGGAAGGGTATTGTTATAGTTCTGTAAGTATATATTTTTTTGTTAAATAGCATGTTGCCAACTTTAGTGATACACCTAACACACAGATAGCGCCAACCACCTCTCCACTATCATATGCCGCTATCAACCAGTGAGAGTAAACTCGTAAAAATAAGAAACTTAAGTGTTGGTTATATCATACCTGAGAAACCATTGTCTTCTTTGCTTTATGGTATCATGACCTACTTACATTCTCCAGAGTCACTGTTGTAATAGTCTACACATTACTGTAGAGAAATCGTTTAAAATTTCTTTCAGTGAATACTAACCAGATAAATTAGCATCATGGTATTTTCACAACCGCTAGACAATCTGTATTCAAGGGGACAAAGACAGAATGAAGTTACAGGGCACAGGCATTACACGTCTGTTGAACTCTGGAATAGAATCTTATTTTCTCACTATCAAAGGATTTAAACCACACGTTTAAAGGAATTTATCATGAACAGAGGGTAGGTTTTAATAGAACAAGTTAAGAACTTGTAACTCCACATACTGTATATCATCACAGATTTAAATGGATTGTAACAGGACAAAATACAATATTTTGAATGTATTTTTATGGTGTTTATGTCCTGAAAAATGGAATTTTTATTAAAATAAGTGAGCATTCATTGGATTGGATTGTACTTTAAAGAAGACAATACTATTCCCAGACAACATATGGCCTATCAAGATGGCTAAAAATATAAATAGCACCACATGCACATTCAGTCTTCCAACAGAGGATGCCAAACTAGTAAACCTGGCCGTGCATTTGTGCGCTAATATGTGTGTGTGAACAGGCACGTGTGGCTATGTGTGTCTCTGCATGTGTTTGACAAGGCTGAGCAGAGTGTGTTGACCCTAATGAGGGTTAATTGCAGCTGCTTTGTCAGAACTCTTCTCTTGATTAGCAGTACAGTATGCTCTTCACTCCAATGGGTTGAGAGCCTGAGTTTAGCATCACAGATCTCTCATCATCAAGCTCCCTGTTGTAGTCCCTAAACTGGGAGCAGGAGAGAGACAAAGAAACAAGGAAAGTATAGTTGCGGCAAACTGGCAGGGAGAAATTAGGTTAATTCTAAAGCAAGATAACTTCTCCCTAAATGTTTTAGCTGATGGTACTCTTAGATTCTGACCTATTTGTACTAGAGCATATGTTTTTGACTACAAAGCATTTCTGTAAGCAACTCTGGGTAAGAGCATCTGCCAAATGCTGTAAATGTAATAACTCAACACATTTCATAGCCTCCAGCATGAGACGTTTGGATGTGATATACACGTGGATGAATGGGTGCACAGGGAGACATGCACATGTCTTTTGGCACATTCAAACACATACATGAATTCCACTCTAAATGGAACATCACAAACAAGCGCATTATAGCTTTTAGCTCTTTGTTCTTTTCATATAGCTTAAAGATATTAATAATAACATAATAATAATAATTTAATTTAACATTGCTTTATGAAATATACACCTCATTAATGGGAAGTATCTGTGAGAGTAAAACTGTTAACAATAAAGCTAGATGCCTTGGAGCGGCAAGAAATTATAAAATAAGGGTTTAATAACATCCATATACTGTATGTTAAAGCCTATATATGGATTACGTCTGACAAGCAATCATCCATCTCCAGATGTTTGTATCTCAATCTACTGGCTCTCTCTGTCACACAGCAGGTGAGCTATGACAGCTTCAATGGCTATGGTGTTTTATTTCTGCGCTCTCTCTCCTAATCCTCCCACAGCATGCTGATTATGCTAGAGCATGGCAGATGCTTGTTTGGATTGGAGTGAACTTTCCCACGCAGTGCAAGGAGACTCTGCCCAGCTACAAATAGAACTCAGCAACCTGCATTAAAGATGGCCAGCCCACAGGCACCACGTAACTGAGCATCTCCATCTGCATCAGGACGCTTGCGCAACTTTACCAAACATGGACATTATGATTCACATAGATAACCACTTGCGTATAGTAGAAGGGCTCTGGCTCCTTTGAGAACAGCTCTTTTTAGGAGCAAAGTGTTCACCTCAACCTCCTTTATTCCTTAGTAATGCATGAAGAAATGATGCATTTAGTGACATAAGCATGGTGAACTTAACAAGAAGTAGTGTACAGTCTGCAGAGGTGTAGTAGAATTATTAACATCGAAGAGGCTTGAGATTACTCATCCCCATCTGTCCACATCTAAGTATAGCCCAGCATATGTTCAAATATTTTTTTCCGAAATGCACCTTTGTCATTTCAGAATATGTTCCTTGTTTCTGACCGTTTTATTTAGACATTATTCATACATTTTATATGCCACACACATCAACAGGAACTATGATGTTATTGTTGAACTTTGATTGTTAGTGACCAACATCTGACCAACATCATTGTTCATTTCTCATATCAGATTGGTAGAGGTGAATATGAATTTTATAATTATATAAAGTAATTGCAGTTTTGACAATAGCTCCAGCTGTAAATGAAATGATAGATTTATATAAATGCCTTTGTTTAATAGTAACATCTTATTCAGAGAGATGGTGGATGTGCCACATAATTCATGACTAATAAGCAGATTCTTTCTTAACTAGGATGTACTGTACAATACTTAATATTGTGAGCTTTCTGTAAGGGATTCTGGAAAGTATTCATTAGGAGACTAAGAATTGGACACACCAACCTTAATAGCATTCTACCTAAGAACTAGGGAAAGTAGAAGGCAATGTTAAAAGTCTTTTACAATGGGGGGTCACTGATCAGGGAAGGAAACATTTTTGAGGAAGACTGGACTAAATGTCAGACTTAAGGCACCAAGAGGTCTATAGGTGGCAGAGATGCAACTTACATGATTCCAACCAAAGCAGTGCTACATGTTAGTACCACTAAATGTTAACGGTACCTACATGTAGCGAAAATAGAGTGTATGGAATTGTCGGATAAAAGCAGAAAAAGACACCAAGATCAGATTAGGATGCATTTTTACTTTTTTAAGAAAGGCTGGACTGAAAAAGAGACTGACTAAACAGACTGAGAAGATGAGGAAGAGTAAGACCTACAGTTGGTGGGAATGCAACCCATCGTATTCTCACTAGCTTTAAACAACAAGGAAGAAGACGATGAGGTGTTTTATTAAAAAATTATGAAATGCATGTGTCAGGACAGCGGCATTTAGCATTTTTTCAGTAATATAGCAGGCTGCATTCTTTTGTCTTGTTATCTTCAAGAGAGAAAAAAGAGACTGGTGGGGAATTACTGTTTCAAACCTGCAGAACATCCAGTGATGACAGGAACTACTTTGTTTTGTGGACATAATAGTAATTACTGTATGTGTTGTTCGTTAATAAATGAAAGCATAATTACTGACAAACTGCTGTGTGATAAGAGGAATAAACACTGTTAATGGAAAATAATAAGCCATGTTACTAATTATTTTCTATAATGCCATGGCTCATCGTGTTCTATTCCTCATATAGGAACAACAAAAGGAAATCAACAATAGATAACCAGTTTTGCTTCATTATAAAATACATATAAACTTTTCTTGGTGAAGAAAAAAACAAACATCTGATGTTTGGTCATGTGGGTGGAAAAGGAATGAATGTGAGAAAAGTGTATCATCTCATCTTTCTCACAAGGTCTACTTCTTTGTCCCTATTAGGACCAGTTTCACACACTGAGGTTTCACCCAAGTTTGATAAATCCTACCTGCTAATGGTGACTCAGGTCTTTTCAGCAGTACACCTGGTCATTTAATGAAGGGGTTGGGGGAGGTGGGATGGAGATGATAAAGCTTCTAGCTCATTTTTTATTCAAAAAATGTTGACTCACTGTGGAATGAGTATGTGTGCTTGTGTGGGGATACAAATGCAGGCTTGTATGACTGACACATTTAACCTTTTTACCTTTTGTTTCATTGTGGTTACAAACATAACCAAAAAAATATATTATGCCATAATACATGGTGATGTAAAGGGTCATGCAACAAAAGATTGAGATACCTTTACTGCATCAGTTTAGCACATTTACATATATTACAGTTACCACCAGGCCCTTCATCCACGCTCACCAACCAAAAACCCCAAGTCCCTTCGGGCTTGATTTCATTTTCATTTATAAGTTACTATGAAAGTCCACAGTCGTGTTCACAGTTTTTAGATTGAAGTCTGCTTTCTTCACCTATTAGAGGTTCCCTCGCTGTGGCACCTGTGCTACAATCTTCTCTTTTAGTCCCTGGCATTATAACATTGCCTAAATCACTGCACAGTTTTTGGTTCAGCTTCTCATTTCTTTTAGTCCTCAGCCTCACTGTAGTTTTCGGGTTTACCAGCTATGCTATTTTCAGTGTCAGCAATGTTTGTTTTAAGGAATTTTAAGGTGTTAGTGTGTGTCCATGCTACCATTAGATGGTGTGTGTTTGTTTCAATGCTGCTGTTGTGTTAATTACTGACCACTTTCAGCTCTGGTTTCAGTGTGTCACTTCTCTGG
Source organism: Clarias macrocephalus (assembly GCA_011419295.1). Classification (NCBI taxonomy): domain Eukaryota; kingdom Metazoa; phylum Chordata; class Actinopteri; order Siluriformes; family Clariidae; genus Clarias; species Clarias macrocephalus. Next base: position 64,785 of record JAAGKR010002217.1, read on the forward strand.
GAATTTATTCCAGGGCCCGTCATCTGGAGTTTCCCCTGCTGCAAGTCTCTGATGCTGTAACTCAGCTAAGTCAGTCCCTGAGCTTTCCGGCTCCACAGCTCTGCTCAGGCAGATCAGACCTTTAGGCCCGATGTCCCATACTCGAAACCTCTCAAGTGATCAGTGCGGCAAAAGTCAGTGTACCTTCTGTCACCATATTTGCAATTGATATTTACATTAGGTACATGGTCCTGGTTGTTTCCTGATTGTTTTTTTTTTTTTTTTTTGCAAAATCAGAGGAATTAGTTCAAGGGAATGTTCTTGCATTGGAGCAAAATGTTTTTCATGGCTTTGGAAACTTCCCAAAATGGGCCGGCTCCTTCATGATCAACTTGTTGTTGTTGTTGTTTTTTAATAACGTGTTGCAGAACTGTTGCATAATTCCTTTCACCCATATTCCACTCTTAATCATCATGTTGACAGGGTTTGTTCTTGTCAGGAACACCACCAATGTTTGGATATTTGATAGGCAGAATAGATGTTTTTATACCCAACCTGCTCTCCCACCGCTAACAGCACCTCCTCCACATGTGCATCATTCTCTGTATGTCTCTGTACCGCCCTCAGAGTCCATGGCACCCTGCTTACACTCTCCCACTATCAACTTTTACTGCCCGCGAATAATACAACTTCTAACTTACCTATTTCCAACGTCCTTCAAAATCTTCAATATTTAAAACTAAAAACCCAATCTTAAAGAAAATTGGCTAGATACCAAACAACTCTCTGCATGTTCTCCCCACACTTTTCATATGTGCAGAGAGACAGAGAAAGAGAGAGAGAGAGAGAGAGAGAGAGAGAGAGAGAGAGAGAGAGAGAGAGAGAAGTGCAAAGAAGCCTGGCCCATCAAATCAGGGCGAAAGACTTTTCAAGAGAAGCAACTAAAAGCATCAGCTGCTTGTCTAGCCATCACTTCTATATCTAAGGCACAAAAGGAGAAAAGGATTGGAGGGGGGTTACTTTCCAATACACTCTTGATTACAGGGATCCAGCAGTGTCTAACTGGCTTCTTATTCTAACTTTTGGCTTTTTTATTAATTTTTTTTGTCTAATTCAAAAGCATTTTCCCTAAAGGGGCAGCAACACAACAGGGTATATTGCTGTTATTTTAATCTGCTTTGATTCTCTTTTTTTTAAATAAACACCCCACTTTTCGTGTGCTCATGGTTAAAAAATCAAAGCCATTTAGCTTGATAATGTGTCTGATCTGAGTGCAGAGGCAGGTAACATTCTCTCCATGAGCTCTAAGCACCATGAGGCGCCTTTCCCCCAGAGGCAGAGAACTATTAATCAGGCGAGCATCCAGCACATTACAAATCGATGTACGGGAAGAAAAGCTGAAAGTGTTTAGTGGCCACTCCTGGCCTGCAAAAGCTCATCATTTTTATTGACTCGGGACTTGTGCTACTATCAGAACATGGCCAGTGTTTCTTTATTGGTTTCAGTCTATCTATAAAGAGCAGAAGGGCCACAGTGGCTACAGAACTGATGAATAAATCATACATACAATGGAACACATACACAATAATATTTATAAAATGCCAAGGGCAAAGAAAAAGAATTAACTGTCATTCCCAGTTGTTGAGAAGAGTCTGTATAAGGTTTAACTAGTAATTTGTTACATTTTGTTTACTATCACATGAAAGATTTCACAAGTTGTAACCTTTGGACAAGGGAAATGAATGTATAATGGAAATGAGATGGCTTTCCAGGTGAATTTTTGTTTCAAACATATGGGTTAGGGTGGAAACAGCACATACAGCCCTTCACTTGTTTTTATATGTGCACTGACATTGGGATGACCTTGAGGTTACAACCCCAGGTCCATTTACAGGCTAACATTATGTGATAAAAGAAGGAAGATGTAGAGACAACTGGCTCCTTTTCTTCCCTCTGTGATAAAGAGACACAATAGTTCTTTTGTTCATCACAGACAACAAATCATGTCCTTGTATTGAGACACATGCCCTCTATAACACTGTGCATGCAGGATCTTATGAGCTGTGCATCAGTATCACACAGAACATTTCATTTGTCATTTTTTTTTCTCTAATTGCCTCATTGTAACAATATGATTAGGCAAACAATAGATGCCTTAAAACATTCCAAAGTCTATTAGACAAAGTCTACTGAGTAATGACAGTAGTAGGTACAGTTAACCACACAAGATACCATACTGGAGGAAGCACTAGCTCTAATTGCATTAGTCAGCATGAGAATGTATATAAATTATGTGTCATAAACATATATGATTATATAAATATAAATAACATTAATAATCAAAAGTTGTGTATGTTCCTGTTGTCTAACCAAAACAGTTCTGACCCATTAGTGTCAGGGCCTATAAAAGAAACCGCTAAAGGGTCAGAAACAGCACTACTGAAAATGTACTTTGGTACAGTATGTTTGGTAAACGTACATCTGTTACCATGATGGGGTGTACATGCCTGCAACATTGTTTAAACTATAAACACAAGTCTATGTAAAGTGCAAGAGTGCAAGAACTGCTGATAATGTAATTGAAGCTTCACATTACTGAGAAGACAAGATTCAGCAGAAGTAGAAATGCTGCTCCCAATACAAACTGACTGAGGTCTTCCAGTCAGGAAGTCTAGGATCCATTTGCAAAGGGATGTTGTCAGATCCAACAGGCTCTTCTTCTCGATCAGTACCTGAGAAATTATTGCGCTGAATGCAAACTGAAGTCTCTGAGCAGCCTTCGAATATCAGTGTCCATATTGTCCAAGTGTCTGAGTGAGTGGCAGCTGGAGGGTGATAGCAATAGCATCATCTGTTGAGACATTACACAAACTGCAGGGGGTCCAAAGGCAGGTCATGAAGAGGGTCTCAAAGGATTTTATGAGGTTGGTGTGAGTGCAACTGGACAGTAGTCATTGAGGCAGGACACAGTTGAATTATTGGGTACAGGGACAATTATGGTGGTCTTGTAGCATGGCAGAACAACAGGAGTGCTTAGAGAGATGTTGAAGATGTCAGTGATGACATGGTCTGCACATCGTCTATGCTTTCTGCAAGGAATATTGTCTGGTATAACAGCCTTCAATGGATGGACTCTGTGTAGTGTAGTGTTCCTCATGTCAGTTGTGGCTGGCTTTTGGGAGGAAGGGTAATCTTCTTCGCTGCTACATCATTCTGTGCCTCAAACTAGCATAGAAGTTGTTTAGTGCATCTGGAAGGGAGACATCATTGTTAATAGGCAGGTGTTGTTGTCCTGTAACTGGTGACAGCCTGGATGTCTTGCCACATTCTCCATATGTTGCCACTGTTCCTGCTTGTCACCACTGAAAGTGCCTGTAGATTTTCTGGACATGTGTCCACTTTACCTCTCAGTTGGCCTAGGACATATTGGCCCTTGCTGTTCTTAGGGCTGTTTTGTCACCTGCTCTGAAGGCAGAGACTTGGCTCCTCAGTAGCAGACCTTTCTCTACAGTCATCCACAACTTCCACTGTAGCTCTCTCAGAGCAAATAGCATTGCCTTCATTCCCTATGCACATCATTATGGCTTCGGCACCTATGACCCTTCCGTTCTCCTTCCTTGGACCGTTTTTGGTAAATACTAACAACTTCATACCAGAAATATGTTTGACCACTTTTGTTTGGTTAAAGTCACATGTTAAAACCTTGTTCCTTGTTTGCCCTTCTATCTTGTTCACTTTTACAGTGGGTATAGGAAAAGAATCCCCCCCCCTTTTTTTATTTTGTCACATTTTGTTGCTTTGCAGTCTTAAATGAAGACATACACAGTTTCTGTTTCATCCAGCTCTCTTTACTCAGTGCAAGTTTTATCATTCAAGTGTATGAGATAACTATCATTCATGATAAATGATTAAAATAAATAAATAAAAACAGAATCACTGATTCGAAAAAGGATCACCCCACAGAAAGATGACTTATCCACAGCTTCCACAGTTGCTCTTTTGTAAGGTCAGAGCAAATAGCGTACAGTAGCCTTCATTCCCTATGAATGCCTTGGGCACCTATAATCCTCCTGAAAGTCCACCTTTCTTGGATAATTTTTGGTAGTTACTAATCCCTAGTTACTAGTAGTTACTAACTACTTCATACCTGGATCATTTTTACCACTCTTAGTTTGGTCAAAGTCACTCAAAAACCTTGTTCTTTGTTTGTGCTTCCTTCTTGCTTGTTCAAAGGATGGTGAAGCTGCATGAATTTTGATTCAACATAAAAGTACATGATAAAGAGGATAGCACTAGTTTTCCTTTAATTTGATGAGAAATTGATGGATCAGGGCCTCAGGACTTCTGAAATGTGCTTTGATATGTGACATCAAGACATTAACAGAAGATCCCTTACCTCACATGTGCTTAACAAAGCATTACATATATTTATAACGAGATTTAAAACTTATATCCAATGCTTTGTTGAAGCACCTGTATTTTAGTGTGGATAAATTATAGACAAGTTATTAATAAGCTCACTTTGATCGGCCTTGGTACTGCTCACTGATACATACACTAACAGGAACAGAAAAGGTGCTTGCTCACAAATAAATGTATGAAACCTTCACAGAAAAGATCAGCTTCTACAAAGATTCAGAAAAACTAGACAAGCAGCTAAAAGGTATTATTTAAATCTTGGTCAGTGAACTATAAATTGGCTGAAAAACACAATCTATAATGAACGGCAAGAACAGATTTGCACTGCTGAAACTCATTGTGTAAACACAACCAAACACTGCCATTTCATGACGGTCCATTAAATGGACTTGGGTTGCCTCAACCCTCTCTCTCTGCTTTGGGGAGGGGGGGAGAGAGAGAGAGAGAGAGAGAGAGAGAGAGAGAGTGGTGACACACTGCCATCTACTGGTGCTTATAAGAAAACCACACTCTCTCTCTCTCTCTCTCTCTCTCTCTCTCTCTCTCTCTCTCTCTCTCTCTCTCGCCTCCTTCACTTTTCTGTTCCCAGTGTATTCATTGCGTTGGTGATTGTTGCACGACTTGTATTTGATCATTTTATCAGGACACCTAATCCCACACATGCTCATCATATGCAATAGAAGACAGGAATACATAATATTTAGATTATTAATGACATTTCATTAATTTATGAACAAAGCATTATAAAATAGAATGTTAAAGGAAAATAAGAACTGATGGACTGAAGTAATGCACCCTTAAATGAAACAGGGCTAAACCTCCAAATGTTTTCTTTTTCTTATACTACAGGGGTTGGTAGTAGTAGTCTACTCCATTTACAGCTACAGGTACATTTGAATATTGTAGATAATTTATTCTGCGATTTTCATTAACAGTCATAAAAAGGCACTCTCTTCCATGCCTTTCTTTTTTGCTTTTCAAATTAATAATAAGACAAAAATGCAGCATTCTGATGTAAATCAGAAGCCTCCGAACACAAAACTCTGTACACAGAACATTTTACTGTATCGACATGTAAATGTTGTTAATCCAATTATGTGAAACAGCTTTCATATACATCTCTGTGCAAATTTTCACTATAAAAATGGTAACAAATTCACAAAATAAATGAAAATTTGCAACTGGAATTATTTAATGAGCTGACCAACTGGTCAGAATGTGCTTATTATTCATTATTATTAGTAGTAGTTGTATTAATATGTTGGATTTTATTTTACTTTAAATATTAAACATCCACTCCTACTGTATTTTAACCCTTAATAGATGTGAATGGATTGTTTGCATACTATTGCATTGATGCAAGCCACTAGAGCATTTGATTGTGATGCAGTAGGTCATAATGTGAACTATGCTTGGGCCAGTTGCTCTCTAAATACACTTCCACACTCAGCTAAATGTCTGGGATTAGCTGATGTGTTCATGAGATAAGTGTAACTCTTAGTTTCTCAGACATGGCTCATCTTTTGGGGAGGTCAGTGAAGATCAGTGCTGACTGCGCAGTGCAATCATTGGGGAATACAATTAGCATATCTTAGTGTGAATTGAGTTGTCTGCCTGATGGCAGAGGGAGGTGTGATTAGGGATTGATTGTCCAGGGTAGAGAGGCTATGAGATTGGGGAATGAGTTGAATGGTGAAATGTTAATGAAAGCAGAGCTGGTGCATGCCCCCACCCTTTCCAGCACCCTTAATTACCTGAGCCTATCTGCATATCCAATGGCCTCACCCTGCTCACTCTGTGTCTTATAAGCAGGAGTGCATGCGTGTATGATTAAAGACATTAGTCTCACACTTCTTTTTCTTCTTCTTTTTTCTCTCTCTCGATCTCTCTCTCTCTCTCACTCTCTTGTCTAATGATTTAGAGAGATCTGTGAAGCTCTGATAGTGCTACACATTCCCTCTTACAGAGCTAGCATGTGACTGCTTGGCCCTCTGGCAGTATTTCCCGGAGTGCTCCTGAGGGACATACGTTTTTCTGCCTCCATTCAGGAAATTAGCCTTACAAACAGACAGCCGTGCTGTATTCGCACAAACACCAACTCGCTCCCTATTGCACCGCTCCTGTGATGCTCATAAATATTTATCAGTTCTCAGTGCGATATGATCTGTGACAGAGCTGAAGACAATGGCTTAATGTACTCTCTGCTTTCAGACAGCCACAGAAATAAAAGGCAATAAATATTGGCAAATGCCTTTAAATTTCATTAGTGATACTTTGTCATTTGGATAGAGCTTGGAGCATGATGGTGTCTTTTGGTGATATGTCTTAATTTATTACTGTCATTTCTATCCTTTTAATAAACACAATGGCTAAACTAAAAAATTGCCTAAACTAAAAAATTTTTGATTTGGTGTGGCCAATCTTATCACATGTGATAAGATTCATCAGTGTGGATGAGGACAGCTCCGCACAGTACAGTAGGTTTCCCAACAGGTTTAGACTGGCAGCCACGAAATGGAAGACACATCCTAAATGAGGTAGCCGCTAAAGCTAATATCCTTGTACATGTGCAGCTCACTTTGGACATGTGAATTTACTACTGCTGTCAGCCAGAGAATGGACAGCCAGGACACATGGAGTGTGCTCCTCTGTGCTCAAACTTTTGCACAGCACACACTGTTCAACATCATATGATGGTTGTGGATATCTGCCACCATGTCCTTTCCAATCAACAGCCACTATATTGTGTGGTTAAAGACAATCACTGACTTGTTCAGTTCAACTTCATCCAATGTTAATATAGCGCAAAGTGTGTGATATTCATGAAAATGTGATTGAAAGTGTTTTTGTATATGACTGAGGTTTTAATGTAAATTCTTTACATGAAATATACTTGTAAAATAAATATACTTCTTAAATATACTCATGATTTTTTGTGCTGTGCTTAGTGATTCTAATGCTAATGATGATTTTTTGTTGTTGTTGTTGTTGTTGTTGTTGTTGTTATTTACTATGAGACGTAACAGAAGACACATTTTAGCCGTGTTTAATAGAAGAAAAATCGATCATAATGGGAACAACTTAACCACAAGTGCATTCTCAGAATTTGCAGTTAACAAACATTAAAAGTTTTTACCTTAAAATACAATGTAACAGGTATACTGAGTAACAGAAGTTATTCGTCGCAGCTAGATGGTGGTCAACAAGATGACAAGAATGATCATGTTAGTGAATTAGTAAGGCCGTATTATCATTTAAGTTGTGAATTGGAGCCTGCTATCTTTGATCAGACCATATTCAGATTAAAAGGTGAAAAAGCTGGACAGGCTACAGGTCTAAAGCACTGCTGCACCATTCTCTTTAACTGATGCCTCTGTTGGCAAATAGCTGGCATTGTGGGTATTCTGGATGCACATAGACACATAATTTAAAGTAAACTTTAAACTTTAAACTGTTAAATGTTATCCCTCATTTATTTTAACTGCTGGATATACCATTTATTTGTTTTGCTGTGCAGGTGATGTACAAGCCAGACACTGTACTGTGGATGGATTACGCACAAACTCTCTCTGTTCTAAAGCTGTAATATGCCTGAGACAACCTCATTCCCTGGCAGAAGTGAGACTGTTTGTCTAACTGGCGAGTCTGTCAGGGTCACAGTTATTTTTCATTCATAGTCCCAAACACTGAGCTACACTGCCTATGGCCTTGCCCCCCCCCCCCCCCCCTCACCCTCTCTCCCTCTGTCACAGCATGATCATGATGTTGGGTTGATGTTAAGTATTGCAGAGTGCAGCTTTTCTGTAACAGGTCCCTTTTGTGTAAATGTGAGCAAGCAAGGTACAGTATGGCAAAAAGGCAAATGTTGACTTCAGTCCTGTCAGAGCTCATTCTCACAACACGCAGATGCACCATTATAATGCAGACATATTTAAATTGATATGGTCCAATCATTACACCCACACAGTTAATCATCCCTTTTTTCATATATTACTCATAACACAACTCCTTTGTGTATTGTTTACTGGTACTCACACTTCACAGACAGCCAATACAGTCTCTTTTAGAAAGTAAAAGAGAACATATGTGACTTCTTAAAGTTGTTTTAAAGCATTATTATGTAAAAAGATGGCAAGGTCCATGCTTTTTTATCTTTATTCTGTAGTTGAATAAAAATGGCTCCTACTCCTTATCCCAATTTAACATGACCAATCAGTAATAAACATTTTACCTTTTTTATTTTTTTTTAAAATAAAGTCTGTTTTTGTTGTCATATTGCAATTTAATTATGGTTTATTTTAGTGATGTACCTGTAACATACTAACAAATACACACTATTATGAAAATAAATCACATTTGCAAGTAATATAAACAACAGCCAAATCTTAACCTCAAGCCAATCATGAATCTCAAGGGCTCAAGCATCAAACTGAACCAGACTTCTTTAGATTGGTTTGAAATTATCCCTGTCGATTCTTCTTTAGTCAGAGAATGGTTGGTTAGGTTCCCTAAATATAAACAAAAGGGGAGAATGAGAAGAAGTCATTAGGATGTGATGATCACATGGCCCCTTGTTGGACAAGTGAAGAACTCTCCGATTATTGTGTGTGTGTGAAGCATTTGTGAGATGGGGCACTAATGTCAGAGGAGATCACTTGGCAAATCAAGTCTCTTTGTGCACTGGGGCAATGTTACAGTATATTGAAATAGGCTTAGGCCTGTTTGTATACAGCAAAGAGAAATCCTAATGCTATAGCATTACAATTGGGGCATGGTCTAGTGTCCACATGCATAAGGCTGTATTTTTTAACTTTTAAAAAGTCTTAAGAGTGCTTGAGATGAGAGTACAAAAACAGGTAATCGGTGACTAATCAGTGGACCAACATTGTAACTGAAGCAGTTTTAGACTGAGTGTCTGAGGACAAAATACACTTTCATTTTAACTTTTAATCTTGGTGTAATTACTTCAAATCTCCTCAGTTGTTTTCTTTGCTTGATGCGGGTCAATACTTTAGATACCTTAATACCGTTTTTTTTTTTTTTTTTTTTTTTTGGCCAGGCAGGGTAATTACATATATTACCTATCATTTAAAGACCTTCAAATAGGCTACAGTAAAAAGGACCTGTTACCAGACATACAAATACTGTATACAACGTATCATACTCTGTGATCCTCTTTTCCAATCAGCATGTGATAATTAATTAAACTGTTGATTTTTGCTCTGCATGGTCATAAAAGGCTGTATCCCTGACCATCCACTACCAACCCCTGTGTAAGATGAAGTGACAGACAAAACTGACTCTGGAAATCAAAGTACTCCTTCTCACTCCCCATCTAAAATGAATCTATTTGAGGGGCTTTGAGGAACTTCAAAGTGCCTGAGAAGGGTGCTATTTTAATTTCAGATAAGGCCCCCTGAGCTGAATGTGGACCGCTGGAATTGTAAAATTTCACATCTTAATTGATGTGAGCAAGTGAATTGTGAAGTGAAGAACTCATCTGCAGGGACTTCATCTCCTGCACTCCTTTTTTTCTAATCATAAAATCGAAATTTAACCTATAATCCATGGACAGGGATAAAAAAAAAATAAAATCAACTATGGTTACTGCAGTTCCTCCTTTCCAGTTTGTACTGAGACATATTTTTTACTTAAACAAACTTGTACTGTCTGCTTCATTGATTTTCTGCGAGGGCATTATTATCAAGTGTGTGTGTGTGTGTGTGTGTGTGTGTGTGTGTGTGTGTGTGTGTGTGTGTGTGTGTGTGTGTGTGTGTGTGTGTGTGTGTGTGTGTGTGTGTGTGTGTGTGTGTGTGTGTGAGCACGTGTGTGAGTAGCTGATAGTTGCATATGTGTAAGGGTGCATTTGATCTTGGACAAATCATTATGTTTCTCCCTTCTTTGCACAATAATTCATTGCCAACAACTCCCACGATAACACAGAATAAGTTGGTGTTGTTTTGCTCACGTTACCCAGAAAATCCTGTTTGGCTTTTTCATTAGTTAATAATAAAAAAACAGCCTGTGCATATTCCTACACATCGCAATCTTGGAACTCATCTATTTTAAGTATTTTGTTTTTTTTTTCCCTTTACTGAAACACATCCTTGAAAAGCTTATCCTGTTTCCAGTAGTTGTTTCCTTTCTTTGCACATTTCCTTGCAATGTATAGGAATATGCCAATATATAGGAATATACTTTGTCCCAAAACCCAGTTATGATGGTAAGAGTGCGAATGCTAACATCTGGTCCACCTGGGAGCCTGTTGCTGAGGCTAGTAAATGCACATACAGTATATTCGTGCAATTTCCCAAACCATTACATCAGGAAGCAGACAAAAAGCAGAAAAAAAGCTTCAAATTCCATTCTCTGAAACTATAGGTTATGCAGTTTGTCTCTTGTATGAAACACAGTACAGTACAGTACAGTAGTGTACTGTAGATACTTAGAAGATCTATGTGGGATGCTGCAGTGTACTGTAGCTGCAAGATAATATAATTCACAGTTTTTCTACTCTTATGTTGCTTAATAACCCTTTGTTTACCTTCCAAATTGATACATTTTCTTTGCCTGTGTGTTGCGTTAAGGTACAATTTTAAAAAGTCAATTAAACCAAACGATATTGCAACGTAACAAAAGAGAAGTTCCATTGTTGGCCCTTGAGCAAGGCCTCTAATTTCACTGTGCCGTAATGTATATCTGACTAAAAAGACTTAACCTAAGCTTATTCTGATGTTTTGAGGTTGTATTTGCAACCTTGATCTGGGATCATCTATTCAGTGTTATCCAGAAAAAAAATGAAACAATATTTTGCTGATATTGTGTTTTGCGTGAATGACATCACACCCAAATTACTATAGGCCTATGACAAAGTCATCCAACATTAGGGTTCCTGCTGGGTAGACCTGCTATTGTGATTTGAGTCTTGTCAGGAAAACAGTCTCTGCAGATTAGACAGTGTGACCTCAGTAGTAGTAATAATGGTTACAGTTAAATAAAAAAAGGTACATTGAAGAGGTTTAGAATGGGGTTATAGAATTTTAAGCATCATTTTGCCTAGAGATTTATTTTTTATCCATTTCTCTGATCTACAGTATATTAAAACTGCAAGGCAATATATAGCCCTGGTCTTATCGGTAGATATTCTGGGAAACTTACCAATAAACAGCACACAACAAGCTTTGGGTGTAGGCTTCTGATCCATATTTATTTTTACACTGTCAGTTGCAGAAACTGATCATTTCTAACAGTGTGCATAAGAGGATGAGACTGCACAGCAAAAGCAGATATGAAATATATTACAAACTACATAGTATACACTACAAGATAAACATTATAGGGACAAAACACAATAGGGACAACACTGGCATTTTGATTCAAAGGGGCTGAAATGAATCAAAACGTCTGAGGCTGTGGCTGGGTATTTATTCACTTTCTTTTTCATTGTGGGGCTTATCAGAAGCAATAAAGTACAACAAGCTGCTGCTTGCCTCCAACTCATTTCCTTTCTGCGCTCCTTGATAAAGCACTGAAGCGAGGAGACACTGTCCTTGCCCAACTGTGAATGTGTAAATGTTTGCATTCAGGGAAAAATTAATAAACAAATGAAAAAGTTTGGGCTAAAAAGAAACTAAAGGCCAAAGCGTGAGTAAAAACCTTTTGTACAAACGCTTACACCATGTAGCCATGTTATCTGAAATTTAATGTATTATAATTGTAGAACACCAAGGCAACTGCAATTAGGACTTTGTTCTGCCTTTCTTTATGCTTTGGGTAGGTTGTTAGCTTTAGACTTCTAAGTTCTTTCTTGCCTTAATTTTCATGAAAAAAAAAATTAAGTGGATGATCTTGTGGGAGAATTCCCTGCATACCTACTTCTGTAATTAACTATGCATTTCCTCCTGATCTGTATCCCTTCACATTAAACAGTTCTGCTGTGTACAAGCAGTAAAAGTCATTGGTCAGTTGTCTAATGTAACAGTTTGCAGAGGATTAAAAACCTCTTTAATAATTTGCAGCCACCCTTATACCAATCAAGAACAAGTAGATTAGCAATGTAAATTAAAAAGCATCATATATGTTATTATATTTTGTAATGTTTTGTTGTTGATCCATATTTTATTTGGTATTTTGTTTCCAACATTCTGTCTCAGATCCCTTCTGGCTGCCAGTTCATCACGGTTGATAGTACTGTATATGATATTCATTGTGTTTGTCATTAATTTGTCATTTACATTTTATAATATTAAAGATAGAATCTTTATAAATATAATGCATAATATCAGTGGTTCAAAGAGAGAGAATCTTTGTTTTCCCCACTTGTGTTTTTACTTTCAAAGTCTGATGAAACCTGCCAATAGCATTCAGAAACTCTTCTTTCATCACTATTTAGACTTCACACTTCAGAGGAGTTAGATTACCTGCTTGAGGCAGCATGTACTGGAAGTCCTTAGTGTTTACACGCATGAAAATATTGCAATATACAAAGGAACTAAAATCATTTAATTGCTAACTGACTTTCTCTTTAAACAATGTGGAATGTTCCAGTTTTTCCAATGACATTTAGAAGCATGTGATTGGCTTATTTTTCTAATTATGAGTTAGCTGGGAATAGACCTAAGCTGCATTCAAATAATGAAATTAACAAAACTTTGAGAACCATGAATACAACTATTGTTTCAAGCAGAAAAAAAAACTTTTACGATATATATAGGTTGTACTGGCACTAGAACACTGAACAGCAATAACACCAACACATGTTAAAATAGTGATCTAAAATAGAATGTGTTATATCAGTCTCCTCCGCTTATTTTCAACTTTGTGCCAAACTATGAAAAATTACAATATATATTTTTACTATTTCATTCATTATGAAGGCCATTTTTGCTAAAATAGTAGTATGCCTTAACTTCCTAAATTCCCAAAGTGCTGTTAGGATTATATCTTCTGCGGCTTTTGATACCAGCAGATGAGACAAAAATTTTATTATGAATTCTTCACTTGCAATCAGTGATGGCAGGGCGCAACGTGACAACTCAGTGTCATTGCAGGGGTCAAATCATAAGCAGACAGCATAAAAGAAATATATTAAACAAATAAACAGGCAAGGGTCATTCCCCGGAAAACAAAAACACATAAGCAATAAGCACAATAAGATTTTGTAAGGAGACAAAGGAATGGGATTAAAAATGGCCAAACTAATCAAATGCTTAAACACAGAATAAATTAACACAATTGGGTCTCACCAGTGATAGGACAGGGTGGGTGGCAAGACTAGAATCAGAGGAATACATTTACTGTAAGCAACATTACACGGAAGGGAGTCCTGTTCTGCTAAATATCAGCAAGATGTGATGTGGTCATAGGCACGTGCCGAAGGCATCGCAGCCGTGCTGACATTCAGCAACCTTGAGTGATATATCGGTTTTATACAACAGTTCCACAAACACCATTTATTATCAACAGAGTATGATTTTTTTGTTTATTTATTTTGCTCTGCCAACACATGACTGGTGGAACTAACTACACTGGATGAAAGAGTTTGGCCTTTTATTAGGGGTTACAGAGGGATTTTGGATTCAGACTTGAGTTAGAAGCTAGTTAGTTTTCTAGCCTGCCTACATAAATCATGGAGGCAATTTGGAATAACTTAAGGTAGAAGCAATGATTGAGCATCGTTTTTCTTCTTTCTTTTTCTTCCCAAAATGCTTTGTGGATGGTTTTAATACACTGCGATCAATAGTGTAGCTAATTGATTATAGAACATCTGGGATGCAGATGGATACAAATAGTTATAGATACATATCGTTTCGTTTAAAACCACTTGTTTTAACTCACGAACTAACTCATTCAGAACTAACTGTTGTATAATATAATATATAAATTAATATATATTCAAAATCGAATGTAATTATAATTAATGTTTAAATATTATGATGTTACTTAGATTGTACACATAATAATACATAATACACATAATAATGACATTTTTTGAATAAATTAACAATTATGTATACATGCAAACATTCATTAAAAGGCATTTGTTTTTCCAGTTCTTTATACATCTGCAGTGCTTTGTTGGGCTCCTCTAAATGACAATGTAATAAACAATGCTAAATTGGCTATATTGTCAGCAGAGGTGGAAAGTAACGAATTACATTTACTTATGTTACCGTAATCGAGTAGTTTTTTTGTGTACTCCTACTTTTTAAAGTAGTTTTTAAAATCTGTAATTTTACTTTTACTTAAGTATGTTTTGTTTGAAGTAGTGTAATTCGCTACATTTTAAATCATATTCGCTACTGAGTAAAACAAATGAATGAAAATGCAAAAATAATAAAAATATCATGCTTTGTATAAATGCATCGTTGCGCTCGCGTGTGTGTATCGTGTCCTGGTCGCGCATCGCTCCAGACTCCACTCCAGGTTTTCTGACTGTCCCCACATCGGCATCTACCTGACCTTCCACACGGTCGCTTCCACCCTGATAGTGACGTCATCAACCAGCGCGACCATATATAAACCGGAGAGAGCCGCGGGAACGAGGAAAGAGATTGTGGCGTTTTGATATTTGGTTGTGTGTTCTGGTTTTGACTTTAGCCTCCCATTGAGTTTGATTATTGCTTTGCCCCTTTGGTTTGGTTGGTCTTTGTATATATTTGTAGATAATTTCACTGTATGTTTGTGCACTCACCAGTAGTAGGGGCGTGGCTGCCATTTATTTTGGGAAGAGGGAATTTATTCACTGTTTGGTTTAGGGAGTCAGGGAAGGTACCTGGGGTCCGTTCTTCGTACGTCGCTTGACACATCCGAGATGAATTGACACATCTAAGATGAGATCATCGTGCTAATTACGATGCAGTTAATTTGGTTCTTTGAGCACACATGTTGTTGATATTAGTATTAGTTGATATAGCTATATTAGTATAGCTGGATTGAGTTGTCTAGGATTATTGCGCATTCATGCATTGGTTTAAAAGGCGAGATTTTATCGGCAGTAAAAACACTGATCACTACCCCTTCGATTGGTTGACGAAACGGCAAAAGAGCGAGCTCAGTTTTTTTCTCAAGCGGAGCAAGAGCTTTTATCAGAGGGTTATGGAGAATTTCAAACTTTAATAAAGATAATAAAAATTATTATTAAATGCATGAGTGCCCATGTTACATGTTATATGTGCGTGTATGTATGTGTACATATATATGCTAATATAAATGCAAACGATGTTTAAAAGTATTTTGTTTCCTTCCAAGGGGCAGCTCAGCCAAACAGGGAAAATAAGCAGTTTCTCAGGCAACTTTAGCCTTGCCCTGCGCATGTCCATGGACCCTACCAGCCACTGGCTTTTGCCACAAGGGAGTGGATATGGGGCTAGTGTATCACAACATGACTGATACACCGCCTCCCAGCCTTGCAGCTTGTACTGTCACTAGCAAGCCTGATCCACAAAGAACATCCAGGTAATAACTCTAAGATAATAGGCTTTCTCTCCGCTTTCCAAACTAATGACCACCTTACACCTGATCCAGCAGATCCTTTGAAAGAATGCCAAAAGCTTAATTCATTACGAGAGTATGTCAACAATCCTCTCTGTAGTACCATCAAGTCCTTCATAGAAGAAACGAGGAGGGTATTTGATGGCTCTTTCAAGGCTCAAACTCTGCCTTTGACTACACCATAGAGGTACACACCCAGGCAGAATCTACCAACTCGAACATTTAAGCCATGCACAATGCATGAAGCCCGGAAAGGACTTTTTGACTTGGTTAAGGATCAACTGCCCTCTCAGGAACTCCCTGATGAACTCTTAGCAACCTCATGGACTTGAATGGTGAATCAGGCTAAGGTGCTGAGTTCTTGTCACACCTAGAGCCAGACAGCCTTTACCTTCACAACTCCTCCATAGAGCCCATTCTAATCAGCAGAATCCATTATCTCTTCAGACCATAGATGGAACCTTTTTACCACCCATCACTTACCATCAGATCCACTCACTCAGTGATCTCAGGTGATCACTCTGAGAAGATTTCCTTCTTCCTTATGGACAATGCAGAATCCACTCTGATTTGTGTCACAACCCGCAATTCCTGTGTCTCTAAGTCTGCTATTGGGTTCACTTTAGTCGTCAGTTCAGTCTCACTCATGACTGGTACTAAATTTACTGCTTGGTAACAGAAGCAACTGTGTATAAACAACTTGCCCACAGTTACAGTTATTTGGTGCCTGGTTGAGCCTCGAAACCTTATGATCACAAGCCAAGAGCTAGCCAAGTGCTAACCAAGTGCTAGCCCACATTAATTTAAAAACAAACTTTAAAAAGGCAAATATTTCTAAGCAAGAGACCCTAAATGCTGTCTCATGTTGCAGGGTATTCAGGGTAATAATACTGTATTGATCAGGCCAATAATGCATACATTTTAGTGCCAAATTGCTTTTATACCACAATGTACATAAGAATTTGTCACACACACACACACACACACACACACACACACACACACACACACACACACACACACACACACACACACACACACACACACATTCTGTACCTTCACAGAAGCTGCCTGTCTGTTGCTATAAGCATTTGTCTTTGTCAGTTGACAATGCTTTTTTCCTTGTTCCTTCTGCTGTGGATGTCCCACTTCAGTAACTCAAAGGATATAAAAATGGAGCAGCTGCTTTGATTGATGACTAGACTCTCACCAAATGTAAATTAAAGATGAGAATAATTGGCTCTTAAGTGCATGGACTTCATGCTGCCACAGTGAGAAGGGTGGGCATTGGTCTGTCACAGCCGGCATTCCTGAGTCATTCCCTGCTGGTAAACACAAGAACTGAGTGAAAGCTTCACTTGCCAGTTTACATGTGGCAAAATGAGTATGAAATATAAAGGCACTTTAGAGTTTAGCATCTGTATGGGGAAACTTTGACATTTCTCTCATGCTTTTAGCAATATGTAATTTTAGCGAACCGTGATCCACATTCCAAAGCTCTGCACTATTTACAAGTTGTTTAATTCTGTCAAAACATCTTTCTAAAAAGATCTATTATGCTTAATGCTTTTAAGCTAAAATAATTTCAATACTTCAGTCTGAAGATATAAATGCATGGTCTCTGCATGACATGCCATCCATGCTAACGCATCATCCCATTTTACTGTCGCCTCTAATACGTTAAAGTACTATGATATCCTGTTTTACCCTGTGTAGAGGCCACTTTGCAGCCATATCCGAATGTTTCACACAATTGGTACAATCCATTATGGCTTCACCCTGAGTCTAGGGGATTGGGCCATCTGTTCACATTCATTTATGCTATGCATCCAGGTTGGCCTTTATAGTAGGACCTGCAGTGGAGCACTAAATCTGCATCATTTTAATGAACATCTCCACTCAGAAACTCACCCTCCTTGTGTGTCAGGAAGCACAAGTTCAAGGGGACAGTATTATAATGACAATGTGTGTGACGATGGCTGCCCACCCAGATTTAGTGGAACACATAAATAGAATCTGCACAGCTCAGTAAATTAAAACACATTATGTCACATACATAGTGATGACATTTTTTTCCAGACTTTGATCTATTCAATGGAAACTTCTATCTTGATAAGTCTTCTAGTTATTGATTAGCGCACCTTTGATGGCCTCTATACAATACCAAGCAATTCTAAATTCTTTGAATCTACCCCTACAATCACTGTTTTTTTAACAATGACATGCATATGTATAAATCAAATTCCAGCCTCTGTGACGAACAACTTTGTTTGCAATAGACATTGATAGTTGTCAAGGAAGATTTTGCAGGCAGTAGAGATGTTTACAGGCTAGGTAAAACACAGAAATATGGGGCAGCCAAATGGTCTAATGACCAACAGCAACCATAAACCAAGCAAGTGTGATTACAAACATTGACTTTAATTTTGGATAGGTGCTTAAATGCTTATATGATTGTTATATGAGGAACGACTCCCTGTTGCCAAATTTATTTCTGTGAGTGGGTGTTTATTTGCGATGTAGGCCATGCTATGGGATTCATCTTAGCTTTAGTGCTGTAGGGGTAAGGTGTCCTCCACCCCTTTTCAAAACTTTGAGGGGGGATAGAAGTGAATTCTTATTGTGTATGTCGTTGTATTTTTTTTTTCCATGGGTGGGTGTTACGGGATATGTTTTCAGGGGGGATAGAAGTGAATTTTTCTTATAGGATACTGGATGCTTCCATATTCTGGAGTACTTTTTGATCCCATAATAAGTGATATTACATGGATTGCATGAGTTCAATTGGCATTTTTAAAACCCTAGGATTCTCTGTACGTACTTGCTTTAAGGAGATGGCTTTGTCTGTTATAACACTGTTTATGTTTTTGATTTATGGTATTTCCTAGGAAGTTCAGTTGAAGCCTGTGGAGTTATCTTGTCTTCTTTGAGCTACGATGTTTTAAGTTTTGAGTAAATTAATGTGTAATTAATGTTGGATTGTCAATCAATGTTGTATTTTTTCTGCATGTCTATAAATACATAGGTGCCGAAGGTTTGGTTGTACATGGTGGCATTTACCAGTCCATATACAGTAGTATTATCATCTCAGATTTTAGCTAGATTGTAAGCTTTTGCAAAAATAAGCTTACCTCCTTGTTCAAATAAGCAACCAAAGCCTTGTAACAGTCACAAACCCAATGCTGGAGTGAGACTTTGTGAAGTATTCCAAAGGGTCTGAATTATTTAAAGGAACCAGTGTGTTTTCAAACATTTACCCTCCATTAGTTATCTGGTGGCTTTGAATGAGGAGAGGTGCTTATCTGGTTATGGTGGTTATATGAGAATCGGCTCCCTGTACTTATTGTGTATGTCGTTGTATTTTTTTTTTCCATGGGTGGGTGTTACGGGATATGTTTTGACTAATGTGCTTGGAATTTGGAATTTGGGATAGCACCAACTGTAACAAGACTCTAAAAAGACCCTAAGACACCAATAATTTCATATCTATATATTTATTGTATGATTTTTGGTAATTAAATCATGTCCATAACCCTGAATATTTGGCATATAACGTTATATTAGTAATCTTAGTTTCCATTTAAATGTGTTCGAAAATGTAATTTGTAAAATAAAAAAAGAGCCTGAAAATGTAATGTCAGCTTTTGTAAATAGGGAACACCCAACAAACGTCAAGGAGTATAAGCTCCACACTTCATGTAGAGGAACAGTAACATACAGTAATAGCACATCAATCTTTTTTTGGCCCTGAAAGTGCTAATTAGTCATTTCTCTTTTTTTCAGGCTCTTAAGTGCATAAGTGCCAAGTGCTAAGGTTTGATATATATGGCAATACTAAACATTAGCTCATTTGCTGAATTTGTTTAATGCTTAAATGAAAATGTATGCTCATAATTTTTTGTTTTATGTGGCTGCCGTTGCTGGGGAAGTATGTAAGACCTACAAAGGTCTTAGCAGTGAGGTGAGCACATTTAAAATACATAATCTGTTAGGTCAGATATATTACTTTAAATGCAGTGTTTTAAAAGGAAAGACCATTTGAATAATCATCTGAATAAACTGGAATGTTAGTAAACACAAAAAGGCATGAACACCGGATATATATAGAGATGAAGGCATTGAATGGGCAACACATAGTGCTGTGCATATGGTTTCACTCTCAACTCTATGAATCTCTGCCTTCATTTAGAAGAGTTGTTGTTCTTGTTCCTTGGATTTAACACATTCCCGGACTTGACAATATCTAAACCATTACACTGATTAACATTTGTTTTGGGATATTTATTCTCTTCCAATGTGTAAGTTAATTATAACTGTTTAATGAGATATAATTTAAGCCTTTGATTGCGTAGTGAAATTCAGAATAGCATTTTCTATCCAAAACATTCTCCATTTATACTCCCCATCCTCTTCAAATCCTTCTTTCTCCCTCAAAACCATTCATGCTATTGAAGCTTTAATAATAGGTTTCAGATAACCAGGTGTGCTGTGTGATAAATTCCAATGTTCCAGTGTTATATATAGGAGGCTTTTGAAGAACTTCAATTATGTAATACTAATTTACAAAGATTCACTGCAAAACTTTGTGTTCAATTAATGAAGATTACTATGGAGATTAAGGGCGTCTTATGGTCCACTATATTCATATTATATGTATAATGTAAGGCATATAAATCTATCTCTACATTTCCTATTTCTCATATCTACTAATTCCTTAGGCTTTGTTTCCTAAAATAACAACTGACCTTTGTTATTGTTACTTAAATACTTAATTACTGTATGTATGTGTTATTTCATAGTTTCAAAGTGTCCAAACTTGTGTCCAAGCCTTTTATTGGTACTGTATATAATTTGACACAGTGTGATATTCAGAATTTTTTGATGATTGCACTGCAGCTGCCTCTAAGGTGCAAATTACCAGCCTCTTGGGAATTACTTTTATTAGCAGGTTAAATTGACCACAATAAAAGCTGTACATTACTTTACTGGCCCAGAGCCCATACGACCTTGGCTGTTGTGGTTGAGCAAAGGGAGAAATAGAGGATGGATGGAGTCCTTTATAACACAGAGCTGTACTGACTTGCTTTTATTCTGAATCAAAATCAATAAAATATTAATAACATTTTATTTAAAAGTGGCTTGCAGTGTCATCATTGAACTACATAAATACATTATAGCACAAAAAAGCACAATAAAAAAAAGGAATTAAAATAACTTGTGAAAATGCAAAAAGAATAATTATACAAATATATTAATTATATATTTATCTCATTCACTTATTCTCTATACCACTTATCCTATTCAGGATTGCAGGAAGCAAGGAGCCTATCCCAGGGGACTCGGGTCACTAGAAATCCAGAACACACACACACACACACACACACACACACACACACACACACACACACACACTGTATGTCTTCTGTATGTCTGGACTGAGGAAGGAAATCGGAGTAGCCAGAGAATAACACAAAACACTGAGCAAACATGCCGCACTATGCACAAAGACCCGAAGTGGAAATCGAACCCCAGACTTTGGAGGTGGCTGGTCACAGAGCTAACCACAAAATATATTATTTATTCATTTATAACATATATGTTTATGTATATTCTATGTCTATATAAGGATGCAACATAATGAGGCAAGATAATAATGCAATAATAATAATGCTATATAATAATGCAGTAGTATAATAAACAGATACCACAGCCATACTAAAATTTCTATCTCTTATAAGAAAGCAAAGTAGAAACAAAAGAACAGATGGGTATGAAAAGATTGGGGAGTGTGTGCAAGCAAGTATGAAAGCAGGAAACTAGGTAAGTAAGTAGATGCCAGATTGTACAGCAAAGGTTTTTGTACTAGTTGGGAACAGAGATGATGCAGATATTTATTTGCATAGGCTAAGGATTATATATGTTTTGCACATGCTGTAACTTGTTGAGAGACTGATCTGGGATCCTGTAAAAAGCAGTGTTACAACAAACAGGTCTTAACTTAATAAATGCATGGACAAGCATCTCGGGCAGAGGAAATGGGAGGGAAAGAGCATGGCAGTGTTCCTGATGTGAAACCAACTGTCTTTGTAGCCTTTTAAATATGCAAATCAAATAGCATTTGGAGTCTACAGTGACATCAGGTCTACTAACTGAACTGAGGTGGAGGTAATAAAGTCAGGGCATAGTCAGTGAGTGGTGCTTTAATTTCTTTAGGGCAGCTGAGGATCAATTATTATGGCTTTACATTTGTTATTATTGTGCCTCAGAAGGTTTGCACTTATTCAGATCAGTTAAGCAGTCAACCAATGCATGCTGTATTCATTATCAGTTTAAACATAAAACTAGAGGTGCATGTATAAAATTAATATGGGAAATGGGAAACACCATGATAGATACAGTACCAGTAAAAAAAAATTCTACGTTCTAGACAATAGTGGAATTTTCAAAATTATATTAAAAAAAAAAAACGAATAGGTAATTAAGTAAAAACAGCAATAACAACTGTCAGTTGTTATTTTAAGACACAGAGGTGCTGTTCTGGGATAGTTTTTGCAAGAACAGTACCTTATATCAACTGTATTTGCAAAACCCATCAAACACCATGATGATACTGGCACAAAGTTTTCATAAAGATCATTCCAGAAAAGCAAGACTAAAACTTACCTCTGCTGCAGAGGAAAAGGTCATTTAGAATTACCAGCTTTAAAAATAACCAATTAACAGCACCTCAGATTACAGCCGTTCTGAAGGCTTTATAGAGAATAACAGACACATCTCAGCATTAACTGTTCAAAGGAGATTATTGCACATTTTGGATGTCTCCGTCAGTGTTTTACAATTAAAAAATCAGGAAATCTGATGCAATTAAAAGGTTAGAAAAGTGATGTATATCCAAAAAAAATATGTTCAGTTCCAACCTGTCATTTGTGACGCTGACAATGCAGTTCTATGGTTTGCCCTAAACCTAGACTGAAATTTCTCATGGAGGGCACTGGTGGACAAATGTTGTTTAAGCTAAGCTGCTACTGCATGCTTGAGAAAGGGCATGTTGGAAATGGGTTTGTAATTACTGAGCACTTTGGAGTGGCTTTTGCCATGGCCTTTAGAAGAACTAGAGGGATTGGAACTAGTTTTAAGTTTCAAACAGAGACAAAGCTAAGAGAAGTATTGTGAGCCTTTGGTTTGTGAGAGGTTAAATTGTAGAAAAGTACATTTTGAGTAGACACAGACTCCAGTGGCATGTGTTAGTTTTAAAACTGTCCTCCATAAAAGGAAATATAAAAGAAAATTGCCCTTCCACAGGATTGGTAAGGTGAAATACTTGCATGCTGAGAAGGAAGATTGCTGAAACGGCATATTGTTCTTTGCCATTAGAAAACACCAGACAGTAAAGTTCTACTAAATGATTCAGAGGACAATTGTTAGCAGGTTGTAACAGTTTATTGAAGCAGTGCATATTGTTGCCTCAATAAACATATATTCATTTGTCTTCAGTAACTGCTTTATCAAGGACCAGAGTGGAGTGGATCTGCAGCCTATCCTAAAACCCTTGCATGTAATACAATGCAACCAGTGATTGCTATTATTATTAGTAGAAGTAGTATTTTTTGATATTGTTTTTGATTAACTATTGAACAAATCTTAGTGTGCAATGCAGAAATACATCCCGAGGATTATTATTTAACAAAAAAAAAATACTATTATTTTTGTTAAGTAAGCTTCCTGAATGAGAACTATTTTAACATTTTACATGAATGCTTTAAGGTTAAGTAGTTCCTTTTTTATTTTATTGTTTTATTTTTATTTTTTTTACTGTAGGGAAATATAACTTTAAGTGTAACTAAAAAACACATTTTGTGTTCTTTGATATTTTAAAGATGGCAGTTGATGTATGTAAACAAGGAATAATACATATTGATCAACTCACACCACTCTATTTTCTTAACACAGCACTTCTTTACATGATGTCTTCCTTATTCAACAAGGTTGTATTAAAACAACTTTATTGTTATTTATTATTATTGGTTTTGTTTTATTATTTTGTATTATATTGTCACAGGTTAAGGGTTGCAGAAGAGGCATAAATGCAGAGGTAAAGTCTTTAATAGTCAAATTAGCATAAACAAATAAGGTAACAAATCGGGAAGTTAAACAGGACCAAAAACAAATACCAGCACAGACATGAAACCAGTACTATTGACACTACTAAACCCAAGACATGACTATTTATAACAAACTAATTAGCAAATTTGGCTCAGTTGAATTCCCATCACATAAGCCAAGGTGCATTCTGGGAAATGAAGTTCCCCACAAAAGGGGCACAAGAGGCCTTCTAGGGGTCATTTCTGACATAAACTCCAAGGGGGGCGTGGCAGGCGGCATGAGCAAAAAGTCCACGAACCCAGGAGGCAGCACAGGGTGTGGTTCGGACGGTCCAGGGGATGGCTCGGGCACACAGGGCATGGTTCATGTGATTCAGAGCATGACTTGGGCAGCACAGGGTTCTTTGAGTGGACTGGGCCCTCAGCAGGGTTCTCCGGCCGGACTGGACCTTCAACAGGGTTCTCCGCGGTCTTCTTCTGTCACGGGTAGCGGGTTGCAGGCAAGACATAAGGGCAGAGGTAAAGACTTTAACAATTAAATAAACATAAACAAAGAAAGGGGTCATTCCTGTAATGTACGTAATCCTAAAATTTGTTTAATATTATTTAGCAATGAAATTATTACTCCAACCCTTATCTCTTCTAAATGCTATAATGCTATTTCACAATTGTGTTCACGGGTGCTGGTAGTCTTTTGTGTTATCTTCTTTTATTATTGTTGTTGTTGTTGTTGTTATTTTTTTATTTTTATTATTGTTATTATTATTGGTATATTTGCATCGTTTTTTTCAAGGTCATCCCTGCCTGAAGATTACATAATATTGGTAATTGGTAGGGAAGCACAAGTAACAGTGAATCTGTTTTTGCAAATGCATCTTCTTCCCACCCCCTCGAAAAATAACACACACACACACACACACACACGCGCACACACACACACACACACACACACACACACACACACACACACACACACACACAAGCAAGATGCCTACTTCCATTTCTTATCTCTCTATTTTAAAAAGATCAATGGGATCATGTGCAGATACCTATCTAGTATGAAAACATATGAAAAAAAAATCTTAAAATAAATGTGGGTGGATAAGGACAACAAATCTGGAAGGTATTTTAGGATTATTAGAGGTTTGGGGCTTGATTGAGCCAGAGGAAGTAAAACTGTTTTCCTTTCATCTCCTGTCCTTTTCTCTGATTTGCAAGGATCTAAAACAACTTTGACTGTTTTTGATGTTTGGAGATTCAAACTATTTACATTTTTTTATTCAGTTTTTTATTTAGTATTTACAGTATTCAGGTAAATAGCATTTTTTATTACTTACCTAAAACTATTTGCCCTCCCACCTATGAGCTGGTCATTCAAAATGTGCATTTGTCACTGGAAGCAGCTTTACTGTGTATGTGTTGCATATGTACTTCTTGATGCATGTACTGTCCATCTTGAGTCCACACATTTCACAGAACTTTTTTTGTTGTTGCTGGCCACAACCTAGAATAATAGGTCCAGGGTTGTAAAATAGGGGGAGGGGGTGCACCCACTTGTCCCACACCATCCTGATGGCAACTTGTCTCTCTGCCATAAAGCTGGTCTGTCATCTTGTTTATCAAAGCAGATAATCCTGGAAATTATACAGAAGTTTTCCAGGGACATTGTTGCATGGAAATGTTCTCTGCCAGTTTCTGCATCCTACTGGGATTCTGTGGATTCCCCCTCGGACCTGAAAACTCCAGCAAGGATAACAGCCCCAAAGTGGGCAAAAAAAGTGGCCATTCCAAAAAATGGCCACTTTTTTGCCTTCCTTTTAAATTATTGCAAACCAGCATAGTTGTCTGGATTGAATCAAAAGAAGATATCCTACACATGAGAAAATGCAATCTGTGTTGGCCCTGGTTGCATTCTTAACACATTGGCAGCCATGCAGGGTGGCACATTTCTTGGGCAAGAACACCATTCAATTTCACCATTTTTGACATGCATATTTTTTTACTTGCTAGCTACTGATGGGCTTGTTCTGGTCCTGGAGTTGGCTGCTTATGGCCTGATTCTGTGTCTCTTCTTTGTTTTGGAACTAGCTGATGCGCAGTCTTAACCTTTTCCTTAAAGTCACTATCAGACTCTGAATGTTCAGAAATGTGTTCCTCTTCCTCTACATCATCAAAAGCATCTCACTCACTCACTCACTCACCTATACTGCTTAATCCTGTATTCAGGGTCACGGGGGGCCTGGAGCCTATCCCAGGAGACTTAGGGCACATGGCAGGGTACACCCTGGACAGGGTGCCAATCCATCGCAGGGCACACACACACATACACTTACACACTACTGGCAATTTGGGAACGCCAATTAGCCTAACGTACATGTCTTTGGACTGTGGGAGGAAACCCGCTAAGCACGGGGAGAACATGCAAACTCCATGCACACAGAGACGGGAATCGAGCCTGGCCGGGGATCGAACCCGGACCCTGGCGGTGCAAGGCGACAGTGCTAACCACTACACCACCGTGCCGCCAAACGCATCTCTCTCTTCCAAATTCATTTTCAATGTCTTCTGAACAGAGAATCTTTTCACCATCTTGATAAGTTGTGATAAGGAACGGAAACACTATATTTATTGCATTCGGTCCACAATTTAGAATATGAAAAATGCAATAGAATATGAGCAAATAAAGATTGGTTCCCACAAGACAGAGGGTAAAGTGTGCAGGAAAGTCAGAGCAGAAAGGTGTCGGTGCTTGAATTTTGCCACAATGTTGTATAAAAATGTTTGCAACCTTGTGCAAGACGATAGGGCCAAAACACAAAACTCACACTCTTTCTCACACACACACACACACACACACACACACACACACACACACACACACACACACACACACACACACACACTTATTATAGCAGGCTCAGACAAGAGGAGGATATAATTAGCAAATAAACTAGAGGCTAAAAAATATATACGTTTCTTACATTTGTTCTCCTGGACACAGTTTATGGTTAAGTGAGACTCTTGTACACATGTTATAATGTTATTTTTTTATCTGCTGAGCCATTTGCAGGGCAACTGAATATACAGCATACATATACAGGAAATAGTCTACACACATACATATGTTACCGACAGTAGGGATTTATTTCAAAAGCTTTATATTGTGGAAAAAGGAAGATTAGGCAATTTGTATTTCTTATTCCTTAATTTGCTATTTTGTAAAGAGATTTAGTTTCATTCATTTATTTTATTACATTTATTTCATTTATTTTATTATTTGAAAATGTGGCAATTTGTTCATTATACAGTATAATATGACAAATAATATAATTTTGTCTGACTGCTTACATAATTTCTAAAAAAAATAAACAGGACATTATGATGAAACAGTTACTCCGTACTTGAGTAGCCTTTTCACCGAATACTTTTTTACTCTTACTTGAGTAATATTTTGGATGACTACTTTTTACTTCTATTTGAGAAATAGTATTTTAAGTACAGCTACGAGTTTAAAAAAAATAATTAATTGTCTCATTTTTCTTTTGAAAAACGGGTCCCACAGACCCGAACACCACACAAGAGTTAATCAATCAAAAGTAAAATACCTAGGAAATAATAATTTTCTACGTAAATTAGTCAAAAATAACCAATCAATATGCTCACAGCAGATGATAAATTGGCATGAATCTTTAGACATTTTGTATTCACAGGCTTAATTTTGTGCATTAAACTGAAATGTAAATAAAAAGGGATGAAGCCTATTCAGTTTATGTATAGTATACAGGCAACCCACTCTTGTGTAGCATCAGCTGAGATACGAGTCAAGCAGAATGTAGGAGTCAAGCAGAGATATTACAAGATCCTAATGTGAAGCAGTGTTAATCGCAGTGTGAGGTATGAACTACAGCACTGAAATATTTCAGAAAATTAATGTAAGATTTTTTTGAAAGAGTGATGAAAATAACTTTTTTTTACTTAACTTTTATTAACTACAGTGTTACTGTAGCTAAACTGTCTTTGTCACAGTAATAACACCATTTAGTTAAAGAAATATCCATTATGACAAACATAACATTTAAACCAAATTTGGTTTGGTTGAATATGAACAGAAGCATAACCAGAGATATTGTTGCATGATAAAGTCAAATAAATTAGTATGAACAATTTACATTTTAGGTCACAATGCAGTAGTATCCCCTCAAAAATGTGCAGTAGAAATAACATTCTAATGTATCAATACCGCAAATGAATATTTATTATTATAACTATATCAACAGCAAGTGGAGGTGCTCAAGAATGTTCTATGTCTGCTACATAAATAAATTTTATTAATTAGAAAAATGCCCAAACTAGCTATTATACCTTATACAGTTCACTAGATTTTTTTGGAAATAAACCGTACAAAGGCTAATTAATTAATTCCTAGTAATGAAACAGTACGAAATACTATTTGAAAGGTATTTGAGCTCTGGTCCAATAATATGCCCAGTAGGACTACATATGAAAGCAGTCCATAAAGAAATAAATCTCATTGCTCCTTTTGCAGTAGGGTCAATACCCATCTGCTATATTCTGTGCTAGCTTTGACCTTACATACGACCTCATTACAATTTGTAATATAATCTAGATCCAGAGTGACTTGCTTGCTGCCAGAGGCCGATGTGCATGAGCTGACAGCAGTTCAAAGAATAATAACTGCTATGATTTCACTGATCTATTTAGAGTGAACACTGAGCAGACTACACACATCAATGTGATCCCTGTCTGCATTATAGTCTCAGTTGCTGCTTTGGATTGATTTTTAGTGTTTAGGTATTATGAGCCTTAAGGGTGCATGTTCACTAGTAGTTTTTTGTCTTATTTAGTTTGTCCCTGAGGATTCAGAAGTCAATTAAGATATGCAAAATGGTCAAATTTACATTAGCTTGAGAAGTGCCCAAGATCTTCTTAACCCTGGTCTTGGAGTACCCCATGTGCCAAAAATGTTATTTATTCCTTGCTTCCAATATTAAATAACCATATAACTAAATAATAATTAATAATTTATTTAATTATTGTATTTTGTTTATTAGTAAATTAATTTTACTAAGCAGTCAAGTCGAGTACCATGTTGGGAGCCATATAATATCTCACAAATTAATTTATTACAAAATTAGTGATATTACCCAAACTTCACTAATGTAAGGTGAAGCATGAAGGGCAACATCCTTGTACTCTTATTGTTTGTGTCTATTGATAGATCAGAAAGTAACAAGGTACAAAGTATAAACACTTAAGTGTACTTACATATAGTACAATATTACATCGGCATAATATGAACACTGATCAAGGGGGCAGGAGGGAGGTGGAAGCAATCATACTCAGATATAGTATCAAGAAATAGTGCCTAGTGTGAAAGCACCTTGAGAATCCATATGCAAGATGTTCAATAAGCACAGGTAGTCCATTACCAAAAACAGAGGAGACAGCAGGCAAATCCAAAATAAGATTAGTTAAAATGCCAGAGCAAAGTTTAAAAACAGAGGGTTTAGAAAAGGTTGTACACATAAGACTAGCCAAAAGAATCAAGGCTCAGCAGCTGCTACAGTGTATTGCTTTGTGACTTTTAAAAGTCCATGTGGCTTATGTAGCGAATGTACAGAAAATGTGAATGACAACCAAAGAAGAATTAAAATATTTGGGATGAGAGGGACCTCTGCCAGCCTTGAATGGGGATGTTTCAT
The DNA here is from genome assembly GCA_011419295.1 of Clarias macrocephalus. Lineage (NCBI taxonomy): Eukaryota > Metazoa > Chordata > Actinopteri > Siluriformes > Clariidae > Clarias > Clarias macrocephalus. The sequence goes on from JAAGKR010002217.1 coordinate 94,501, forward strand.
ATATTATTCACAAGATGTTAAAGAATTTTATGGAAGAACATTCTGCTTTCACAGGTTTTTCACATATACTGTAGTACACATATCCCTGATAGCAGTGGTATATTCCAGGACAAAAACATCAAGATTCATCAGCCTTGAATTGTGAAAGAGTAGTTCTGAGAGCACAAGGAATCATTTTTCACTCATGAATTGGTCATCATTGAAAGTCTTGTGCTATAAAATGCCTCTTAAAATGGTTCAACTCTCCTACCATGAACATATGACCAAAAATTAAAGCACACCGTGAACCCTAATGCTCAAAGTAATTAAACATATTAAGTACTGTTAACTTAAATAATTACAATTAGTTCAAATTATGAACCTTGATGAGTATTTATAACTTTGTGTTATTTATGAGTTTGTAGAAATTACATTTTCAATTTAGCTAAACAAATGTGATATTTTAAGCCACAGTAACTGTCTCCTTAAAGTTCCACCAACTTAAAATCTTTCACCCTATCGATTTTGTCTTTTTGCCAACTTTTTCAGGCTTACAGTGCATCTCCAGATGGAAAGAAATTTTGTGATGTTGCATAAGGTTGTATGTTGAAGTTGAAGCACAAAAAATGCTACTATAAATGGTTACTATAACCAAAGCTAAATGTGGTGCAATTAAATATTAGTGTATTTAAAGAGAATCATATTAACACCCTACCATACCATCCTCACACACCGTAAACCCGAAAACGTTGACAAAACTCATAAAATTTGAGGTAATCAGTTACATCAATTTTTTTAAGTAATGATGTTTCCAATTTTAAGTAAACAGAACTATCAGTTTTTGAGTTTGTTGTACTTATTCATATTAATCGTTCTTTACTTGCATTATTGAGTAGCCTAACTCGTACTATTTAATAGCAATTATCTTTTTTTTATTGTTGCAAATCAACTAAATTGTTGTTGCTCTTTCGGCTGCTCTGGGCAATGGGTCGCTACAGCAGACAATCCGGTACGCACACAAGCTTGGCACAGATGCCCTTCAGAACACAACCCTTCCATTTTATCTGGCCTTGGAACAGACACTTCATCCAGTTGTCAGGAATCGAACTCAGAGCTTTCGCATGGCAGTCGAAACACCTACCACTGAGCCACCAGTGCCCTATTGCCCTGATGACATCAGACACAAAATCACTAGTCTAAGATTTTAAGTTGGTGAAACTTTAAGGTGACAGTTACTGTTACTTAAGTACTTACAGTAAGAATATAACTAAAATATAAAATTTGTTCAGTTAACTTGGAAAGTGTCATTTCTACAAACTCATAACATTGAACTAATTGTAATTATTTAAGTTAACAGTACTCAATATGTTTAATTACTTTGAGCATTAGGGTTTACAGATACTATACATTTGATTTTTATGTTATATGCTGTATTTATTTATTTATTTTTTAATCAAATTATCTTTTGGAATGGGAATCTCCAGTTGGATATTATAATTATTTTACCTGCATAAATCAATTACTATTTATAAGATGCCACTTGAGGAATAACCTGCTAAAATGTACGTTTCACACGTTTTATACGTAATTACACATTGGAAAATACTTGAGAAATTGATATTCAATTATTTTTCAAGTATATGTTACAGCAGGTTTAATGGCCTTGATCAAGGGCTCAACAGTGTTAGCTTGGCAACCCTTGACCTTCTGATTAGTAACCGAGAGCCTTTACTGTTTGAGCTAGCACTGCTCCAAATGCTGCTTGCCATAAAAATAAACAGTGAAGAATGTGATACATTTGAATCACAACTTCAATTAATAAGAAATCCCCAACTCTCTCTATATAAAAGTTGAAGATTAAGGTTGATTAAGATGTGTCAGCTTGTACACGTTTTCAGCACTGACATTCATAGAAATTATAGAAAAATGTAAACTACAGTAAGTGCCACTTCGGCATGTGCATACTCCATTCTTTATAGGTACCTGCCATTTTTATTTTATGTAATAAAGTTTCTCTTAGAGCAAAATGAAAATGATAGGCACATTAAGGACCTCTGCTCTAGTCATCAGCAGAAAGTGCCCAGAAAGCTCCAGTATTTAATTAGCCTTTAAAGTGCCTTCCAATTTAAAGTGCCTTTACTTGGGAAGAGAAAGAGAGCATGTATGATATAATCTCAGCAGCTCATCTAACGTTCTCATCTAAGGCACCTAAAGAACTTTTATAATGTATTGAACATAAATCAACTGTATGACAATTTAAAATCCCAGTTTCCCTTTGATGTTGTTTTCCCATACACTGAAATACTAAAGAAAGCCTTTGTCAAGCACATAATATTTTAATATAAATTATAATATAGGTATATTTCTTGGTCATGTAGTCTGTATCGGCAACTCTTTGGAGTGCAGTCTATTAAGAATTCCATTTCATTAGTGATCTTGGGTTCATAAAAGTTCTCACGTAACAGTAATGAATTATTCCTTTTGGTTAGATTTAATATTGTATAAGAAAACATCTGAGGGGCAGTACCAAACAAAAAAACATAAAGCAAGGTCACTGTGTTCTGTTTGTGTCGTACACTCATCTCATGTTTCCTGATGTGTGTCATTCCATCCTTCCCTAAAATATTTCCATTTATCTTCATTTCTTTATTTCATAGTGCTTTCTGACAGCTTCCTCTTATTTTACTTTCTCTGACAAAAAAGTGTAGTCATTTGGATTTAAAGGAGCAAATATTTAAGATATTATTATACATTTTATTTTTATTTATTATTTAATTATGACTTTTAAGACTATTAAGTATTAGTTAAATGATTATTACTGCTGTGATTAATATGTTTCAATTGGCAATAATTATTGGCAATTCATTTCTCTGAAGCAGTGCTTCTAATTTCCTTAACATCCATGTCAGGTAGACGCATCCAGTGTTTGTGGGAAAATTTTAATTTTGTTTTCGTAGAGTCAAATTATTGGCCTGCATTAAACAAATTTCGGATATCTGCGGGTACTGCCTGTGGATCTGTCTGTCTGAATATCCATATGGGGTTACAACAATGTGATGAGGAACGGAATTAATCAGCTGTATGACCATATGAAAAGCACTTGTTAGTAAGACTAATCAGAATAAAAGCTTGGAATTGCTATGGAGCATAATGGGGGTTTGGAGCAATGAAAAAAGGTTATGTGGTCTGATGAATCCAGACTGACCCTGTTCCAGAACGATGGGGTATCAGGGTAAGATGGGAAGTGCATAAAGCAATGCACACTTCATCCAGGGTGTACAAGCCTTCACGCTGTACAAGCCTCTGAAGGAAGTGTTGAAAGGAGGTTGCTTCAGTTGGTCAGGTCAGCTACGTTACAATATGTGGCAAGAAAATGAAGTCAGCTGATGACCTGAATTTACTGTATGACCATGTTATCAATTGTTTTGGGTTCAGGTTCAGGTTTTTTTTCCTGGTAGCAGTTGAGGACAGCAATTCCGTGATTCACCAGGCTCAAATTGTGACATAGTGGTTCTAAGATCATTTTTATTAACCAGTAAAACACCTTTTGGAGTGGTTCAACACTCCCACCATTAACACGAGATCTCAGCCAAAAAAAAAAAAATGCAAATCTGATAGTATCTGATCTATCATCTAAAAAATGATAAATCAGATCCTATCATTTAAAAATGACGTATGTTCTTTAAAAAAATCTTAAGAAGTCAAGTAATTCTCTCATCAGTGCAGATCTAGTTTTGTTAACAATAACATGCAGCAATTTAGCAGTTAGCATTTATTTCTCATGTTGTTCATTTAAACTTTTTAAAAACAATTTTAAATGACCTTTTTGTTAAACTTAAGATCATATCAGAAAATGTTGTATGTGGTTTCTAAAACTGTGTACTGTAATAATGTGGCTCAGCTGTTTGAGTTCAGTGAAATCATCAAACTATGCTAAACTTCAGGCATGCATTGTATTGACTTTCTAATGGTTAAGGGCTTTTAACATTTTTAACAAACTGCACAACAAAGTCCAGTCCATGTGCACAGAGTCTCCTTGTACATTGTGGGTTGTCAGTATCCTCTAACAGACCAAAGACAGGTATTCTCTTGTAGTAAGCTTTGTTTGATAAGCAACACAACATGATTTTTTTGTAGAAACATAGTTATATAAGTACAGTACAGTACAATACTTTATAGTATAGTATAGTATAGTATAGTATAGTATAGTATAGTATAGTATAGTATAGTACAATATAGTACAGTATAGTATAGTATAGTTGTATAAGTACAGTATAACATTTTAATTGTTTTAAAAATGGCATGTTAATGCAGAATTTACAGGGGTCATGGGTGTTAATTTATGGAAAATTTTACAACAGCTTCAGGGACACCTCAACCAATTTATAAAGTTGTGCACAACTTCTCTAAGGCAAGATGTGGTAATAGAATGTGACACTCTCGCACTGTATATGTCAAAAAAAAAAAAAAAACGAAAACACCAGTGACAGAGGAGCTTTACCCACACCAATAAGCCAGTGTAAGCTGTGAAAGGAGAAAAGAAATAAAAAAGGACTGCAAAATCGAACTGAATAATTTGATTTAAATAATTTGCAAATGAAATGCTAATGCCTGACTGTGTTTCTGTCTCACTTTCTCCACATTTCTCCGCCTTTGTGCTTAACTTGTTTGCAGCACAGGGATCATTTAAAAGTCTAATTCATATACTAATGATGTACAAAGGCTTTGATATGATGTTGAGAGTTGAAACTGGATGACACACGAGAGAAAAGCCATGTTTGTGCGTTTAGAGAATTAATGTGCAAGAACTGAACAGGAGCTCTTTCCTTTGCCCTCACTACACATCCCCATGTACTGGATTTCCAAAAAGAAGAATGGCAGTAGAATTCATGCAGTATCCATGCTTTGATTTTTTTTATTATTATTATTATTATTCAAATCAAGTGTAGCAGAGTCTTTCAATAATCATTGCTGTGCTTTGCATTTCAACAACTGCAGCACCTTGAGCAGCATCTGTTCTGCTGGGATCCCCTGTCTAGCCCTCAGGACAAAATTAAGCATTTATCATTTTTTTTAAAAAAGAGCAAAAGATTTTCCAGAAACTCTGTAGCTTTGTCTTATTTTTATGTACAAGAAAAAAAAAGAACACATCTTACACCCAATGCCTACACATTTACATTCACTTTAAGATCCTTGGGTCAGTTTGGCCTGAGTGTAATAAATAGTTAAAAATGAGGACTTGGATAAGTCATGGTAAATATAAATCTAAAATATGAGTTTATGAGAAGGATAAAAAAGTTCCAAGGTCCTAAGCATTTGCAGTCATCGTGAGAAGGATTAAGGGTCCATTTGCCATAACATGCACATCACAACCACCCATCTCTTTCAGTGTTTAAAGTAAGCCTTTTTTGTTATTGGTGTGTGTGTGTGTGTGTGTGTGTGTGTGTGTGTGTGTGTGTGTGTGTGTGTGTGTGTGTGCATGTTTGTACGTGTGTATATATACTGTATATATAATATAATTATATATTAATTATATATATATATATATATATATATATATATATATATAATTATATATAT